>JAESVK010001331.1:5392-33154 GCA_017140935.1 Hamamelis virginiana | reverse complement strand
AAAATGAAATTTAAGGTTTCATCTTTTAAAAGTAACATGAAAAGTATCTATTAAAACTAATAAATTATTTATAATTAATGCACAAAAGCACAAAAACACTAGTAAATGAAACATAAATCATCAAAAAATAATTCATATTAATAAAATATTCATTAATTGATTACAATTGTCCCATTCGAGTCTTCATTTTTTGAAAGTGGAACCTTATTATCAATGCCATCAAGTATGTCTTTCTCAATATATCCAATCAAGCTATCATTCATCAGTTGATCGCTCATCCGATTGCGCAATTGACTCTTCACAATTTTCATTGCAGAAAATGCACTCTCTACAGTGGTAGTAGCAACTGGAAGGGAAAGTGCTAATCTCAAAATCAAGTAAACTAATGGATTCACTATGTTTCTTTTTGTTTTAACCATTTTTTGAGCTAAAGCACCAATCCCTTTCAATTGTGAAAAGTCATTAGAAGAGCGCATATCAACAACATAATTCTCAAGAACGCGTTAGTGTATAACTTGAAATTATTATCAAATTAACACTTAAAATCAAAACCCACACATAATTAGCAAATTGCAAAAAAAAAAAAAAAAAAATGCAATGGAACCAATGAACCAATAATTCTTCAAATTAAGGACAGATAAAATTTGTTATAAAGAACGCGTTAATCATACAAACCTAAGCACAAAAATTAAAAAAATGCATTGTTACTGATTCAGATTAAAAATTAAAAATTGAAGCACTGAAGGTGAAGCGGATTGTTTAAAAATTGAGGAAAAGTGAAACAAGGTGTAGTTAGTTCTTAATAGGAAAAGTGAAACAGGGCGTCAGGGTGTAGCTATTTCAAAATTGTAATATAATTATGTTAGTGCATCCCATGATCCAAATTGTTTCATATAATATAAAATAAAAAGAATAGCCTCCTCCCAATATCTTTAACAATAAAGCCTTTTTAAGAGTCTTAAGACTATAAATTCAATTCAACCAAGTTCTACAGGGCCTGGGAATTTATTCCCAACCTCGAGGTCATAGCTCTCCTTCACTCTTCACTTTCTCACTCCTTTCTAACTTATTTCACTGATTTTCTTCACCATTATTCTTCTAATATTCATATCTAAAACATATACAAGACTCGGTTCTTCATTTATTTTTTAATTAGAATATCATACCATTTTCTATAACTTTTGTACACCCAAAATACCATAAATCACAGTAAATGAAGGAGCTCACGAAAATTCACCAAATTTCACATGGAGGTTAAAAATCAAATATTTAATCATGAAAAAAAAAATTGTTTCAAGGATCAGATCTATAGAAATGCACATAAATAATCAATTCAATCTCAGTCTGCCATTGATGAGCGGCTCAAAGCTTGAATAAGCTTCTATTATTCATGTTTTTTCCTCTTATTTTCTTTATAGAATTAATAAAACATTAACATGGTAGGTGAATCCCACATTAAAGAGAAGCAAAAGTGCAAAACTCATAAAATAAAAGTATCAATAATCTTGGGTAGCCATTGACGGTGGTCTCAAACATACATACAGCCATACAGGAGTAACAGGATACCTATATATATATATAGAGAGAGAGAGAGAGAGAGACAGAGAAAGAACTCACCTCAACCGTTGTTCACAAGGGAGATCTCTTCAAAATCGTCAAGATAGCTCTCTTTCTCTTCTAGAATCTCAGCCAAAGTCCCAAAAAATTAGATTTTATTTTATTTGGGGAAAACAAAACAGGCGGTCAGTCTTTTGGTAACTAAGGAGACTCTTGGTAACTGGGGAGACTCTAGACACAGCTGTCTTGGAGAGATTTAAAAGAATTTTTTTTTTTCAAAAAGTCAGTGAGGGCAGTTGCCCTCACTTGCCCTTAATCAGCAACGTCTATGGTAGGAATGGCAGTGGCACTCGTCCCTAGGTTGAATCCTCTCCTTTCTTTTATATACTCCCTCCGTCCCACAAAGATAGGCCATCTTTCCTTTTTTGGCTGTCCCAAAATAATAGGCCACTTTGAAAAGTTAAAGTACATTTTTTTCAACTTTCCCATACTACCCTTTATTCTTTTTTTAACTTTACTATAATACCCTTATCTTCTTTAACTTTACCCAATCCCAAAGTCCAAGAAGGGTAATTTTGGAAATAGTCAAGGTAAAAGGATGACAAATCCATTCATAATGAGTTTTCTTAATATGCGCGCATTAAGAAAGAAGACTATCTTTGTGGGACGGAGGAAGTACAAGAGAGTGTGACGAAACAAGGTAAACAAATGACATGGGCCAATAACTTAAATTTGGTGTTATGCAAGTCATTATCTACCCGCATGAACCCTATTTGCATTAAACCAAAAATAAAAAAACAAAATTGTAACATAAAAGACTCGCATTAAAAAAAAATCATATAAACTCTAAAAAAAAATCTTTTTACCAAAAAAAAAAAAAAAAAAAAAAACAAAAAAAAAAAAAAAAAAACCATGTATTCCTGCTAATAAACAAAAGAATAAATAAGAAAAAAAAAGGGTGAACAAGACTCAATCAAAGAAGAAGAAGGTGCTCATGATCATCCGACGATCAGAAATCAATATCACACTTGGTAGTTTGAAAATTACCAGTTGAAACGCCATTAGAATCCAAAGGAACCCTCAAATCGCACTCAATCTTAGGCTTAAACTTGTGAGTCTTAAATTTACCCAACTTGAACCTGATCCTCAAATAAAGCTTCAAATCAATACTATAAATCCCAGAAGTTTTCTCCGAATTATAAGTGGAAACCCCAGAATTTCCAAGAGAAGCCAAAACCTGCTCCCCTTTAAACACAGGGTATAAATAACTGGTATTCTTGTGACCTTGATAAAATGGCGTCAATGGAACAGTACCGAATCTCTGGTCCTCGTAATAAGCCCTAGCTTCGATGCGATCGTAGTAAATGCCGATACGCTTGTTAGGGTTTCTGATAGTCATGTTGACGGCCAAGTTGTAGTTCAAAGTGTTGGTGCCGGTGGTGAGGTTGAATTCGGTGAGAGTAACGTCGGTGACGTGAAACTTCACCATCTTGGGACGGAATATGAGCCAGAATATTAGGACGGCTAAGCCGATGATGACTACGGCGGTGATGATGAGTTTGAGGAGAAGTTTTAGGAGGCAGCAGCCGCAGCAGCAACCACTGCTTCGGCTGGGGCGGTGGTAGGATTTTGGTGGTGGGACTGATGGACCGTAATATGCACCATTCAAGACGGGTTGTTTAGCTTCTGCCATAATGAAAAGCTATAGAGAGAGAGAGAGAGAGAGAGAGAGAGTTGTGAAGAATAATGGTATAGGAGGAAGAGGGGAGATATATGGTGATATGTACAAATAGACTTGTATATATAGAGAAAGAGGAGGAGGGATTTAGTGGGAATGGATTTAGTGGGAATTGGTACGTGAGGACTGAGGCGGGGTTGATAGGCGCGTATCATATACGAATGAGACACGGCAATTGGGCTTGCCGCGTCATATTAGGTTAAAATAAACGCGGTTGCTTTGAAGGCCCGGGACTTGAGCTAGAGAAGTCCAATTCCTTGTCATATTTTGTATAAATAACATACTTGTAGAGGATGATGGTGCTAGGTAACTTCCTAGGCTATCAGTTCACATGTTTTCCTACAGTTTTTTTCCACAATACAAGATAGTTCTCTCTTTTTCCTTAAATCTTTTCACCTTGACGAAGACGCGAGGAGGAATTCGAACTAAAGTCTCTATTACAATCCCTAAAAAGCTTTACCAGTTAAACTAACTAGCACCTTCTCTTAATATTATTATTAATTAAGAAGTGGTTATTAATACATTTATTAGTGTTGAAATTTGAAATTATTTGAAAGTAGGAATACATGTCACAAGATCGACTAATGAAGCTTTAGCTTCTTCTTTCAATTTGAGAAAAATAATCCGGTATATGGTAATATAATTTGGTTGGATATATGTATGCTTTATGCGCAAGTTGGTCTCCCAATTTAGTACTCTCTTTCCTTAATGTATATGTGTTAGAGTTTGAGTTTGAATTTAACTAGCATGAAGGTCTATCCTTACAAAGAAGATATATATACTACACGTTTCAAGATATAAAGTCATTGTTTAACGCGTGAATTTAATTACTTCAAAAAAAAAAAAAAAATGCTGACAAATATATGTATGTTTGAAAGAGTGGAATGTCAAAAGAATGAAAAACTATCATGCATATGTGCCAACTTCCTACTTGTCGTAGACATGGGGGATTAGTTTATGCAGTTCTTGCTGTGGGTATGTTTTCATATAAGTTTATATGAGGACATGGAAGCTAAGATGGATATTTGAAAAAACTGTCATTGGATTAAACACTCTTCTTATGCATCTAATACATGCCAAAAATCACAATTATCGATCTGATAATCGATTTATGTTTCTAAAATACAGATATATAGTAAGTCATATTACTGTTATTTTTAGCATATATGAAATGCATAAAATGAATTTCTAATCTTAAAGTAGGTTTTTAAAATACCCATATAATGAGCAAGCTCATAGAGCAGCTAGCGCTAAATACGGCTGAAATTATTGTGAAAAGAGAATACGTTGAGCTCAATGGGTATTTTAGAAGCTTCCATGATTGTTATTATTATCATTATTTTTCTAGTAATGATTTCACAGCAAGAGAAATAGAAATAAAAATAAAAATAAGTAGGACCCACAATTGTTAAATTGAAGGAAATATAAGAAGTTAGGCCCCACACTAAAGAAAGAACAAATACTTAAAAAAAAAAAAATAGATTGAAAGAGAACAAGAACAAAAAACAGAAAAAGTAGAAAACGAACAAACTGAAGAGCAATTCCAGAGCTCCCAAGAACACACTTTCCTTCTTAAGTCTTCTAAATTCAAAAGTTTGTATATGTTACTGACTTGATCGTCAGAGGGATTTTGGCAAACCCTACACCGGGTTATCTCCAGCTCCGTAGCATTCCAATTAGCTCCGCTAAACGAAAGAATCACCTCATAACCAAGTTTACGTCTACTGGATAGGACTGAGTTATACATTGGTGCCGTCTGTGGGAAACGTAGCATTGGTGGGAGGTAATACTCCTATCTTTAGAGTTGATGGTTGTTACGCGCTCTACCTGTAACCAACCTGACATTGTCAAGGAAGGATTAATGAAGGATATGCAAGATCAAATGCAGAAAATGAAGGAACAAATGGAAAAACAAGAAGAAGATTATACCGGACGATTACAACGATTGGAAAATGAGAAAAAGGAGCTCCGGGTGCAACAACAAGCCCTTGCCGACAGTACTCACCCATGAGCAGAGCAGTCCGCTATGAATGATCTCCCTGCTGTCGATAGGCAAGAGCCTGCAGTCCCGCTACCATTAGATCCAAATCAACAGCTCCGCTAGGAGACGCAGGGAATCTTCGATAAAAAGATCGATGAGGTATCCCAACAACTCGATAACATGAAGAGGAAAACAGCAAAGCATCAAACTCGTTGCACTATGCGCAATCTTACCCATACTCCTTTCTCCTCAGTGGTTATGTCTGGAGAGCTCCCCCGCAAGTTCGTTCCACCCAAATTCACCGTGTATGAAGGCTCTACCGATCCTGAGGATCACATGCATGTATCATTATCGCCAGATGATGGCTTTAGAAGAGGGCAACGAGGCTCCCCTCTACCGAATGTTCCCCTCTAGCCTCTAGGCTAGGCCCTAGTTTGGTTCCACTATTTGAAGGCAAACTCCATTACCAACTTCTTGGAGCTGTGCATAGCTATTCTTTGTCAATACACCTGCAGCCGAAAAAGAAAGAAAGATGAAGATTATATTTTCAACCAGCTCCTAAGGTCGTAACACTGGCTCAAGCATCTCTCGAGCCCAAGGGAAAGGCACCCAAAGCTCTGGAGCAGAAAGCTAAACCTGACCCTAAACGGCCCAGAACTGACGGCGCGTTCAGCCAGCAAGAAGATTATATTCCTTTCAACCAACTCCCCCACAAAATAGTGCATGATATAAAAGGGGAAAGGTACGTCAAGTGGCCCCTACCTATGAGGGGAGATCCTGTGATTCGTGACCAAAGCAAGTACTTTTCCTTTCATAAAGAGAAGGGACACAATACTAATGACTGCAGATCCTAAAGAAAGAATTGGAATTTCTCGCTCGAAAAAGTACTTTAGATAAATACCTAGTCAACCTCGTCCAGCGAGATCCTCCTAGAGCATAACACACTTCAGCTCCCCCAGCTGTCATAACTGTTATACACGGGGGAAAACTTTGTATTAAATCTGTAGCTAGAGCATCTCTCAAGCGGGCCGCCCATCAGCAACATGCCATGCAAATATCCTTCGGGATTAGTTCCGTGCAACAGGTCTCTACAGACGAAACTATATCATTTTCAGAAAACAAAACCAACCAATTGGATCACCCCCATGATGATGCCCTTGTTCTTTCTTTGAGCGTTGCTAATTGTGTTGTTCAACGAATTCTGATTGAGAATGGGAGCTCCACCAACATTATTTTTCGAGATGTCATTGGCAGGATGGGCCTGCCTGCTGAAAGTGTGCTCTCCGACACCACTCCTTTTGTAGGATTCGACGGTCAAACGACATTTGCTGTGGGCCAAATTACCCTCCCAGTTTCAGTCGGACCTATGACGGTCATGTCCGATTTAGTTGTTTTCAGTACCTTTTCTCCTTACAATATTATACTCGGATGCCATTAGATTCACCAGATGAAAGCAGTTCCCTTTACTTACCAACTAAAGCTGAAATTCCCTACTCCTGGTGGCGTCATGGAGATCCAAGGTGACCAGGCTGCTGCGCGACGATGCTATTACATGGCCGCCCACCCCAATCACCTCACCTCGACTCCACAGCAATTACAGACCCCCAGCTCTCTTGAGCATGTTCCTTGTTTGGAGCTATCTGACTGGACCGAGCTCGAGAGAATACCTTGTCGGAAATGAGATGACAAGGCCAGTACTGTGGATGAAACTGAACTTGTGGTTCTTGACAGTTCTTATCAAGCCGGCTCATATCGAATCAGGACTTCCTTAGCGCCCGATGAAAAAGCTGCACTCTCGCAACTATTGGCTGATAATCGTGATGTTTTCGCATGTTCGTATCTAAACATGTCTGGTCTCTCACCTTACTTCGCCATTAGCTCCATGTTGACCCCACAGCTCACGCAGTCCGCCAGAAGCAAAGAAGATTCACTCCCGAGAAGAATCGAATTATTAATGAAGAAGTGAAAAAACTCTTGGAAACAGGAATCCTTAGGGAAGTTCAATACCCTGAAAGGATCGTGAACTGCTGTGCCCAAGAAAAACGATAAGTGGAGAGTCTGCATTGACTATACAGATCTGAATCGCGCTTGTCCTAAGGAGAGCTTCCCCTTATCCAAGATAGATAAACTACTAGATGCAACTATTAGATTCGAGCTCCTCAGCTTCATGGACGCTTATTCCAGATACAATCAAATCCCTATGCACCAGATGATCAAGAGAATAAAGCTTTTGTGACTGAGAGGGGTCTGTACTGCTACGCTAAGCTACCATTTGGCTTTCGCAGTGAGGAGCTTCATATTAGAAACTTGTGATAGAGATGTTTGCTACCCAGCTCAAAAAAACCATTGAAGTCCACGTGGATGACATGTTGGTAAAAAGCAAGCATCGCTCTAATCATTGCTCTGATTTGGCTGAGGCTTTCCAGGTTTTTCGAAAGCATAACATAAAGCTCAACCCGGATAAATGCATATTCAGCGTCGCATCAAGCAAATTCTTGGTATACATTGTTAGTTAGCGTGGAATCAAAGTTGATCCCACTCAAATCTGAGCTCTTCTAGACCTCCTGTCTTCTACAAACACCAAAAAAATTCAGTGCCTCGCCGGTAAGGTGGCAGCTTTGGGTCGTTTCATAGCCTGAGCTACTGACAGATGTCACCTCTTCTTTAAGATGTTGAAAAAAGGAGACAACTTTAGCTGTGATGCAGATTGTGAGCTCGCTTTCCAAGATCTCAAGCGTTACTTAGCCTTACCTCCATTACTCTCTCGACCTGAACCTAGGGAGGTACTTCCACTTTACCTAGCAGTATCTGTTGTTGCAGTCAGTGCCTCTTTAGTTCGTGAGACTCCACAAGGACAGCAACCAGTTTATTACGTTAGTAGAGCTCTGATCGATGTTGAAACCAGATATAACCCTATTGAGAAGCTTGTTTTATCTCTCATCCACGCTTCCAGGCATTTTGTCCAATACTTTTAGTCCAACACCATTAACATTATGACCTCATAGCCATTCCGAACAATCCTGCGATGACCAGAAAATTCAGGAAAAATGGTCGCATGGGCCATCGAGTTGGATCAATATCATATCTTGTATCATCCCCGAACAGCTATGAAGTGTCAAGTTCTAGCTGATTTTCTAGTAGAATATGAACAGTTACCTGACACTGTACAGAGTGTTGATACAGCTCCATCAGATACTCCAGAACCATCTAATCACACTGACGTGTCATCCGGAAAGGAACCCTCACACTGGCGACTCTATGTAGATGGTGCGGTTAATGAAAGTGGCACTGGGGCATACCTCATTTTAATATCCCCTTCCGGAGAAAATTTTGAACAATCTTTGCGGTTTGGGTTTTCCCTCTCTAATAATGAAGCTGAGTACGAAGCCCTTCTGGCAAGTCTGTGTTGGGCTTCAACTCTGGGGGCACTCACACTCCAAGTTTATAGTGACTCTAAACTTGTTGTTAGCCAATTCACTAGGGAATATCAAGTGCAACATCCTAGTATGGCTAGATACTTGTCAGAAGCCAAAGTGCTCACCTCCTCCTTTCACAAAGTCAGTTTCTCTCAGATCCGGTGGGAAGACAATGCACATGCTGACGCTATTGCCTGTATCTCCTCACTTGTGGATTCTCAACTTACTCGTGAAGTCCCAATTACCTATCAGGAAACCTCTTCCCTTCCAACTTTTCCAGATCTGGTCCAACTCCCTCTAAGCCGGATCCCGATTGGCAAACTCCTTACATTCGTTATTTGACAGCTCAAAAGCTCCCCTCCGAACCTCACGAAGCTCGCAGGATTTTGTAGAAAGCAGCACAATATACTTTACTAGGTACCACTCTTTATCATCGTTCTTTTTTAGGTCTTCACTTGCGCTGCCTCGGTCTTGATGAGGCCAGCTATGTCCTGTCTGAAGCCTATGAAGCCTATGAAGGCATTTGT
The DNA here is from genome assembly GCA_017140935.1 of Hamamelis virginiana. Taxonomy (NCBI): domain Eukaryota; kingdom Viridiplantae; phylum Streptophyta; class Magnoliopsida; order Saxifragales; family Hamamelidaceae; genus Hamamelis; species Hamamelis virginiana. The sequence continues at coordinate 23,935 of JAESVK010001331.1, read as the reverse complement.
GGCAGTCACACTGGAGGCAGATCCTTAGCCCATCATCTGTTATCCCTCGGATATTATTGGCCCTACATTAAAAAAGATGAGCAACTCTTCGTTCAGAAATGCGATAAATGTCAGCGCTTTGCACCCTTGCTTCATCAACCTCCTGGCAATCTCCACTTTGTTGTAGTTCCCTGGCCCTCCTCGCCATGGGGTGTGGACATAGTAGGTCCCCTACCGATAGCTCCCGCCTAGAAAAAAAATCATATTTGTTGCTATAGTTTACTTCACTAAGTGGATTGAAGCTGAACCATATAGTCATATCGGGGAGAAAGAAGTTAAAGCATTCTTTTGGAAGCATATCGTTTGCCGCTTCAGCATTCCTCAAGCTATAGTTATGGACAATGGTCGTCAATTTGATAATCAACTCATCCGTAACTTTTGCAAGGAGCTTCGCATTCGTGGAACTTATTCAACTCCATGCTATCCCAGGGCAATGGCTAAGCTGAAGCCTCTAACAAAATCATCCTTAATTCTCTCAAGGAATGACTTGACCAAGCCAAAGGGACACGGGTCGATGAACTCCCTGGCATTTTACGGGCATACAGAACAACGCGTCGCAAAGCTACGGGTGAAACCCCTTTTGCCCTTGCTTATGGTATGGAAGCAGTTATCCCTGTTGAAATAGGTATGCTCACTCTCCGTACTGAAATATAATATTGGGATATCACTTCACTTCAAGTGGAACTAGACCTCACTGACGAGTCTCGAGATGCAGCTCTCCGACATCTAAAACATTATCATCAACAATAGCAAAGTTACTACAACATGCACACCAAAGCTCGTTCTTTCCACGAAAGCGATTTGGTGCTGTGCAAAGTGTTTGAAAACACTCGCATCCCTACTGACAGCAGGCTAAGTCCTAATTGGGAAGGCCCATACCGTGACACTAAGTTGGGTGCTGCCGGATCTTACCATTTGGCTACACTTGATGGTAACCCACTCCCAAGACCTTGGAACGGTTTTAATCTCAGGCTTTATTATCATTAATGAACACTCTACTTGCGTGTAATAGTTCGTTTAATGCATAATTTCTGTTTTTACAATTCTGGCTCAGTTCTTTTCTATCTCGCAAACCTCTTTGGTTCACAACGCACTTGCTATTCATTTGTATGCCCATCACGGCAAAGCTCACGGGGGGCAACTATCAAGCCTTCCTAAGGCATCTATTTTGTTCCCTAGCAGCTACTCCCGACAGATAGCCACTATTAAGCCGAATCAGGCATCTATTTTGCTATCTTGGAGCTCCACCAAATTGCATGATTCATGGCAAAGCTCACTGGGGGCAGCTATTAAGCCTTCATAAGGCATATATTTTGTTCCATAGCAGCCACTCCAGACAAGTAGCAACTATTAAGCCCCATCAGGCATCTATTTTGCTATCTTTGAGCTCCACTAAATTGCCTGCTTCATGCAAAATTTACTGGGGGCAAGTATTTAGCCTTCCTAAGGCATCTATTTTGTTCCCTAGTAACTACTCCAGACAAGTAGCAACTATTAAGCCCCATCAGGCATCTATTTTGCTATCTTGGAGCTCCACCAAATTGCTTGGTTCATGGCAAAGCTCACCGGGGCAACTATTAAGCCTTCCAAAAGCATCTATTTTGTTCCCTAGCAGCTACTCCTGACAAGTAGCAACTATTAAGTCCCATCAGGCATCTATTTTGCTATCTTGGAGCTCCACCAAATTGCTTGGTTCATGGCAAAGCTCACTGGGTCAACTATTAAGCCTTTCTAAAGCATCTATTTTGTTCCCTAGCAGCTACTCCCGTCAAGTAGCAACTATTAAGCCCCATTAGGCATCTATTTTGCTATCTTGGAGCTCCACCAGATTGCATGGTTCATGGCAAATAGGGGTGTTCAAAAACCAAACCAAACCGGCAAACCAACCCAAAAAACTGGTTTGGTCTGGGTTTTTTTGTAAATTGGTTTGGGTTGGTTTAAATTTTTTATTTTTTTTCCCGATTTGGGTTGGTCCGGTTTGTGCATATTTCAAACCAAATTAACCCAAACCAGACCGGTATAATATAATTATATATATAATATATAATATATAACTTATAAAGAGTATAAGACACGAAATGTCAAAGACTCAAAAAGTCAAAAACCCTAATACCATTAATCTCTTATACCCAGATACCCTTCACTCCTTCAGGCGTTCATTCCTATCTGCAAAGTAAGGTCTTTGTTTGTACAGTCTTTTAGTTTGAGTACACAATGATTTAAATAGCTCTAGATTTATGCAACAAGTTTGATTCATTATTCATTGTTTTAAGAATTTTTATATTAGGTAAAATGGATTCATGTATATTTATTTGTATAGATTGGATAAACCGAGATGATTGAATTTGTTAATTCTTAATTTTTTTTTTCTTTAACTGCTATATTGATTCTCACTACTTGTATCTATAAAATCTTGTGCAATACATTCCTTGATTATGTATTAAATTTGACAAGTCTATGCATGCAATCAGAGCCTTTTGCCTAATGTTATAATTAATTAATTATCAACCATATGTTTTTCTTAATTCAGTGCTTGTGGACTCCCATGACGAGTTATGTGTTCAGCACATTTGAATATAGATATAGTCACCGTATCGTTAGATCAGAGGTATCATGAATATATAGATGTTCTATTTGGTGCTTTACTGCTGTATGCCTATACTTTACAGTCTTTACTATTTTTTTTTGTTTGGATGGCTGGATTTTTTTTCTTATGATTCAATGTAAATAATATAATTAAGTGGGAAAAAAATAAAAAAATAAAAAAATTCAAAACCGGTCAAACCAAACCGCAATAATTGGTTTGGTTTGATTTGGTTTAATACTTTAATTGGTCTGGCCTGGGTTATGAAAAATACAAACCGCAATTACCGGTTTGGTCTCAAAATTAAGGCTAAACAGCCCAAACCGGACCGGTGAACACCCCTAATGGCAAAGCTTACTAGGGACAACTATTAAGCTTTCCTAAGGCATCTATTTTGTTCCTCAGCAGCTACTCGCGACAGGCATCTATTTTGCTACCTAAGAGCTCTATCACATTGCTTGGTTCACAACACAGTTCACATTGCGCAATCCTTATGGCCTCTACAGACTCCTCTCTCGTTCCCTCGTAGCTACTATCAACAGAACACATATCAGTTCCTTATTTTTCTCCTTTGGAGCCTCATAACACTATTGTTTTCTTTTTTTTTTCTCCACTAACTTACCCCTCATTCAGCTACTCCTCATGAGTACCAAGATAGAGGCAATGGAGGGGAAAAGGAAAGAAAATAACAAGAGAAAAAGCAACAACAATTAGTAATGGTAGGAAATCTCTTTTTCATTTCTTGAAATATGTCTACTCTATTACAAACAGTATCACTTGACAGTTTAAGCAAAACAACCCATAAAGAAAATAGGGAAAACGCAAGGGGCAGAATTTAACAAGTTAGAGCTCAGGCTGGATCTTGAGACAGCCCCTCTGTAGATTCTTCCACTTGAATTCCTTCAGAAAGTACTGGGGCTGCCACAGCCGTGCTTCCTGAGGACCCACCAGTGATTGCAACCTTGGGCACCATGCCTTCGATTTTCTCTTCAGATTCCCCAATTTCTCCAACAGTTAGCTCCTCACTCGAATCAGGTGCGATTTCAGTGGCAGAAGGTGGAACATCCTCAGGCAGATTTGGATCCACTCCAGGAAGAGCGAGAGTAGTTGGTTGGCATGTATCCACTCCAGCACGACCCTCTGCAAATCCATGGGCATATGCTTCATCGGACACCTCCTTCACAAGCAGCTCTAGTTGAGCCTGCAATTTATTGCGCAGAGATATCAGCTCCTCCTTCTTCTCTTGCCTTAAATGCTGAGCCAACTATTCCCTCTCTTTTCTCTCTCTCTCCAGGGTCCTCTACAGCTCCTCGATCAACCCTGTCTTCACTAGAAGCTCCTCCTTTAGGGGGATCATAGCTCCATTCAGTGTCTCCAGCTCTTTCCTTCCAGAGATAATCTTGCTTTGGGCCTCAATAAGCTTTTTTGACTTGTCTACCAACAACTCGCTCAAGTGGCGGTTTTTACCCTCCAAGGCCACTAAGTCTACCTCTTTCTACTCCAACCTTCTTCCTAGCTCAAATGCTTTAAGTAGGGACTACGGCAAGAAGGTGTAAGGAAGTATAAGCGAAAAAACAGAATAACTATGAAATGACTAAAGTGGAACGCAAATTAAGAAGTGGAACGACTCACCATTATAACAGTTGTAGCTGGTATAGACATCCATTTTTTACCATGGGAAGGGTCATTAATGGTTGCCTATGATTAGAGGTAAAATAGGGTGTCAAAACCCTAAGTTGCCAATTTTACCCTTGTGAGTAGTTAGTTAGAGGTTATTATCGCATGTAAGATTTTAGGTCAGATTGAGTCGGTTCTTTTTGCATTTGGTCTTTAGAGAGTCTAGGAATATCCCTGTTAAATTTCACGATATTATAAGCCAGGCTTGATAGAAAATAAGGCTTTTTGTGACTTGAAGGGCAGTACTGTCATTTGAATCACAAAAGCTCTTAATGACTGTCGATCTTGTCCCGAATGGTCTCGAGGCTTTGGCATGAATATTTAAGGTGTGTTTGGTAGCTAAGTTGATCAGTGGAAAGGTCTGTTGAACCTCCTGGCTTAAGTTTGGCTCTTAAGGCCCAAAGGACCCTTTCAAGCTCAGATTAGGGTTTCAACCGGGAATGACTGAGATTCGATCTTTTTATCAAACCAAAGCCTTCAAAGGCTTTAAAACACTTTCTTAAAATTTTATAAAACTTTTTTCGAGAAGTATAAACGATTTCGAGAGTGATTGGTTAGCAAATTTCAAAACCTTAATTTGGGCCCAACAGGCCCTAAACAGCTAATCGGTTGACTTTTCCCTAAAAATTTGACTTTGGTCAATGCATTTTTACTTCAAACACTTCTTAAAACATGAAGAATCGAATCACGATTGTTTCGGTGCTTGAATCGTCGAATGTAGGCTTAAAACGGGCCCGAAAAGCCGAAAAAAAACCGAAACCGGGTCTAAACCGATTGAGATAGGCCCACACAGGGGAAATTGGGCTCAAAAGCTAGATGAATATCCACCTATGGATGGCCAACTGTCCTTGAGGGATGGCCAACCGTCCCTAGAGGGATAGTCACTCGAGCCCTTGCCCAGAAAATGCTAAAATTCAGTGTTTTTTTTTCCATCTAGGACTCTTCCAAATGTTGCCATGTGTCTAGCTCGGCCTTAGGGACTTTGGGATGAATTGGAAGACCTTGGAAGGCTAATTTAGAGCCCTTGGATCATTCCTAAGAGATTCAAACTGAGCCATTGATCAAATTAAAGTCCCTCTATCTATAAATAGAGAGCTCTGAAATCAATTTCAACACAACACATAAGGCATTTAAGGAGCCAAACTTGAAGAGTAGAAGCTTAAGGTACTACATTTAGTCCTTTAGCATCCTCAACTATATTTTTGAAGTCTTTGAAGGTTAGAGAAGAAGCTAGGAGCAAGGGAGAAGGAAGCAAAAAAGGTTAGTATAATTATTGAGTTTGTTTTAAGTTTTTTTTTTTTTTTTTTTGCATTCCTCCTCTTCTTCTTCTTCTTCTCCTTCTTTTTCTTCTTCTTCTTCTTCTTCATTCTTCTTCTATGTCCATGCTAGGGATGGGTACCTAAGTTGGCTATTCAAAGGTTAGGAGTAAAGGTTAGTTGCATATAGGTTAGTATATAAATTTTTTGCATTTATGGTTTTTACCCAAGTATGGTTAGTTTATTTTGAGTGTACTAAATTAGTATAGGTTAATAGGAACATGTTTAGGTTTGTTATATCATTCATTTTTATGTTTAATGCTTGAGATATCATATGAATTGTGTTTGAGGAACAAGCTAAGGTAAGTCCCTTCCCTTATGTTAAAATTGGTGTTTTTAAGTATAATGCATAATTATTTTGGTATATCATATTAGGTTGCATATTAGGACATTTACACTTTTTTTATTCATTATTTTTATGGGTTTTAAATCCACTTTTTGACTACATTTAAATCTGTCCAAGGTTTAAAGTAACCTTAAAGTAAATTAAAAATCATCTTTTAGGGTCAAAATTAACTTAGAAACATGCCTAGGTTCACATAGATAACTTAGATTGCATTTAGGACATTTTTCATGCATTGTTTATATTCTTTATTGCATTTTTTATGTATTTTCCAGAAATTCCAGCATGTATGATTTTAGCATTTTAGGCATTTAGACTAACCTAGGACTAGTTAGAGACTCTAGGATTAGGGGGTTACTTGACTCCACTTAGGACTCTTCTTTGTTGTAAGAATTACAATAGGAATAGAGTTCTATTTTACTTAGGAATCTACTTCGAGAAGGATTCTAAAAAGTGATTTTAAAAGAATTCAAAGTGGAATGAAATTTCATCCTTCATGAAAAAGTGTTTTGATCAAATTCAAACTCTCTAAGTTAGAGTCCTAGATAAGATAGAATTCTTTCGATTATGTGGTTCATTACAATAGGAGAGTCCTAGGTAATCGAACTACGTGGACTTTGATTCTTATTAAGAAATTGGTAGGATACGTAGGCAGTCAATAGGACGCAAGTCCAATCTTAGGATGACTCTATGTCTCCTAAGGTCTTTAGGATTTTGATTCTTTTTTTTATTATTATTTATTATCTAGTATTATATATCATATTTTGTGGTTGATTAAATAAATAGGATTGTCATGATAAGGTTTTGATAAAACCCAAATTTAATTAGGAGACCTTTAATTAGGGTGAGGTGGGTGCCTACAAGGAGTTCCTTGGAACCTTCCCACTTCATAACCTAGCCCCCGAATCCAACTTTGATTCGAAGATCATGCTTTTCCAAAATATGGGGTCATTGTTTTATTGAAAATAAAACTTTTTTTTTATGGTTTACTTTTTCATTAAAAATAAGGTGGCGACTCCAAGTTTTTCTCAAACTTTTATCCTTTTTAAAAAACACAATCTTGAGTGGATAATAGAGAATGATAAATGTGGATAATAGAGAATGATAAATCGAGACGGACAAAGATTATCCACAATCCATAATGATTCAAAAGTGAACGGCCTCCAAAACCCCTTAGGTCACTGGTTCACAGCCGGCTGTACGCTTTAGCTTTTGGGCATCTCTGGGGAGCACAATGCCGCGAGCTATGGTAGAGAAAACCTTGCTATCACCGAGGGCTTTATCATCTTCAATCACTGCCCCTTTTTCAGTGATAAAAGAAGGCATCCAGAGCCCTAGAGTGGTTTGAGAAGAACAGATAGTTGCACCAGAGCGATCTTCTTGAAGATGGGAAGGTTTTTCAGTAGGAGGGATACCGAGGGCAATTACTTTCTGAACGATGGAACTCATAGACACAGTCGGTTCCTTCAGGGGGCCTTTAGTGGCCACGGGAGCTTTTCTTTTGCTGACAGAAGGCTTCTTAGCTGTCGCGGTCTGGGCTCACTGGTCTTTTGCCACTTTTGGGGGGTTGGAATTACTACAGGAGGGGCACGAGGGCGCATTAGTCTGAGGTGCATCGGCAAAACTGGTCTTGTCAAACTCAGCTCTTCAGTGACGGAGCTAGTATCAGGGGTTGAGGCTAGCTTGGAAGTCAAAATCTCTCATCTTCTTCCTTTTCCTTCCCTTATTCTTCTGGATTTTCTTCTATCTCCTCCTCTACATCTTCTGGGAAAGAGGATGAGGAAGGAGCTGCTTCAATAGCAGTAACAGCAGGAGTAGGAATGGTCACAGGAACTTTTGGAGCTCCTCTGGGTGAAGATAGGCATTCAATAGGTACTCCCAATTGCACCAACCGAACCTCAAGGCTTTGTGTAATTCTGTTAATTGTTTGGATTTGAGCTCATATCTATTGGGGGCATCTCTATCTGAAATTTACAGGGGATTAGAATTCAGACAATTAAAGCAAAAATGTATGTGACTGTGAAAACTGAAGTTTACCTGGAGCTCCCCATCTTCTTAGAACCTGGTGAATCTTCTGCTCCTCAGGCACAGGTCTATACTCCCAATCGCTAGAAAACACCAAGTACCTCTTATCCCATTCCTTCTCGTGGGAAGGAATATCATGAACTAGTGCCCAATCTGGACGAGAAGCCAAGTAATTGGTCTCCTGACCCCCTACTTTCTTGAACGAATAGCAGTGGAGGATCTCCAATAAGTCCAGCTCGACTTCCGCCAACCTATTGAGGGCCATTATAGAGCAGAGGATTCTATAGAAATTGGGATTAATCTGCGTTGGAGCGACGCGAAATTGACTGAGAATTCTGCGGACCAGTGGAGGAAAAGGCACTCGCAATCCAGCAGCAAAATATGAGGGACACAACAAGATGAAATCTTGCGACCTTGTCCTTATCTGCACCGTATCTTCATGGGTTGCTTCCCACATGACGACAGTGTCAGGGATGTTGTAATCCCGGCGAAATGCATCGATCGAGAATTCAGATGCCAAGAGGATTCACAAGCGAGGCTAATGTCGAGGGAGTGCACAGAAAGATTTTTGAGGTTAGTTGGTTCGGAAGCTCAGGAGTAATGACTATTTAAAAGATCATGCTTTTCACATCCCCCCCTCTCTTTTCTTTGGGCGGGAAAGTGAAAAAGGGGGCAATGTGGGAGCCTAAACTCCCACGTTCGTTCGGTTACATGAGAAACCGCTCACCAGCCAACATGTGGCTCTTCCCCATTCGATTCGAAAGAGCTCCAACCAGCTCCTCTTGACTGATGGAAAGTAGTGGGTCCTACATCCATGTGTAAGTTGCCCAAAGCCCAAGCAAGAGGGCGGCGAGACCACGTTGTTTAACACATAAAGTACTGTATTTATGCTTGCTTTTAGCCATTCTAGCTTGCATTTTGGCCTTAGTTTGCGTAGAATAGGTGCTTTTGATCTTCTTTCTTGTTTTTGTGCTTATGCAGGTCGTTTGATGTTATCCACACCTTTTTGAAGCATTTTTGGAAACTTGAGGAGTTGGCGCATGTTGAAGGAAGTATTTTTGCACGTTTTCATCTTCAAGCGGAGACAATTTGTGAAGTAACTCGCCAAGGCCCATTCAAATCACGCTTTCTCTCTCTTCTCAACCTAAGAAATGATTCTTCAATGTATTTGAGGCATTTCGAAGTTGCGTGGATGGTTATTCGGGGTTTCGTGCTATAAATGGAAGTTTGATGCACCAAAAAGGAGGAATTCTGCAGTTTTTAAGGGTGAGTACCGGTACTGGCAAGTTGAGTACCGGTACTAAGGTTGCATATTTTGGCAGTAAGGTTTGAGTACCGGTACTAGAAGTTAAGTACCGGTACTGGGGCTCGAGATTTCACCTGTTATGCTCGTAAAATGTATACTTGTGCAAGGGCACTCTCGTCTTTAGCCCCCCATTCGTGTAGGAAGTATAAATACTCTATTTCTCAGCTGAATGGGTGTTTTTCACTTAGTTTCTCTTAGGTTTACTTAGTTTAGGTTAGGGTTTTTCATATTTCTAGGGTTTTATGCATATTTAGCTTAGATTTCTCTTTGTTCTTGTTAATCTTCAGTTGTAATCTTTAGTTTGGTTCCTTAAACTTGTTATTTAGTGTTTGAACTATGTTTATTTGTCTTTTAATCAATCAATAGTATTTATTTCCATCTCTTTTGCATTTATGGTTGTTGTTCTTGCATTTATGGTCCATACCTTAGCTTTAATGGAGTTCTAAACCTCCAAGATAGGATTTGAACGGTGGAAACTCATCACCAACCAAGGTAACAACACTCTCTCATCTCTTTGTGCTTTAATGGAAGTTGTATGATGATAAATACTCACTACCTCTTCATAATGCTTAGTTTGGCATCTTCTTGACAATGTTTGAACAAGTGAATCTTGGTACACATTGTGCTTGAACCTATATGCACTCTAAGTGTTTGTTAAAATGCCTAAGTGAGCATTTACTATCATTCTTCTATCCTTGTTTGTTATAAAAGCTTTTAAAGTTGTATAATCCATCAAAGACCATTCTTCAATGGATCCAAGATGAGTTTCTAATGAGAGATGCTTGTTACCTAGTTGTGGATGAGTGGAAACCCTAGAATCCTATCACTTGTTTTATTTGTGTTAATCATCAAGACCAATCGGTTACCCAATCAAATCAATCAAAAAACCCCCATGATTTACTTTTCTTGCACATTTATTGGGTATCAATACCTAAGGACCCTTCTAGGACCCCACTCCATGTGGAGATGACTTGGGGACTTCCCTCAGTTTTATTATGCTTAGCGATGCTTCAACTCCTACGCTTGGGAACTTATTGAGCGCACCCACAATTGACAAGCATTTTTGGTGCCGTTGCCGGGGATTGGCGCGTATCTTGAAGTGATCCAAGGAAGAGCTAGTGGTAATTCGCAATTGCATTACGAATCCGGAAAGTTTTTCCTAACTCTTCGTGTAAAGAAATTCTTTGTAGTGTAAATTTGTTGTGTACAATTATTGCATGTCGGTTTGGACTCATGGAGAGGGAAACCGACTTGTAAGGAATTGGCCACAACAAGAACCTGAAAATCCAAATTTGAGACCTAACTTGGCTCAACCATCCTCTCCATCAATGGAGCACAACCAAAACCATCCTTTTCAAAGAAACGCAAATGATTAAGACTTTCCAAATGAGCCTCAAGGGCGAAGGGATGATGTCATTCCGCTTGCAGCCCCTGCACCTGGTGGGGGAAATTTAAATCAAACTTTTCAACAAAACTTGAATCAAAACATGCAGCAGAATAGACAACTCGATATCCCTATGGTTAATTTGGGAAGGACTTTGAGGGAGATCTTCAACCCTCATAGAACTACCACACCATCTTGTATAATCCTATCTCCAGAGGCTAGTCGTTTTGTCCTAAAACCTGAAATGATACGACTTTTGACTGAATTTCATGACTTTGATTCTGAAAGGCCATATTCTTTTATGCGGGATTTTACAGATGTATGTAGTGCGTTCTTATCAACGGGGTCACCCATTGACATCATTTGCATTACTCTTTTCCCATTTTCTCTAAAAGATAAGGCAAAATTGTGGTTTCATGCCCTAACTCCTAATTCCATCCGCACTTGGGAAGAACTACAAAAAGCTTTCTTGGAAAAATACTTTCCACCTGCTAGAACCAACATGTTGTTGCACATGATCCAAAATTTTACTGAAGAACCAAATGAGGCATTCGCTGGTGCTTGGGAAAGGTACAAAGATTTGATAAATGCAATCCCCATCATGGACTAGACGTAGGTCAACTTGTAGGGTATTTCTACCATGGTTTGACCCGTGAGACTAAACAATTTCTCCAAATAATGAGTGGTGGGGAGCTTTTTTAAAAATCCCCCGAGCAAGCAATCCCATACTTTGATAGGTTGTCAGAGAGTGCACGCAACTGGGAGGTTAACACAACTCCCGATGTTACAAAGAGAGCTAGCAACCCAAGTAGTGGTGGAAAGTTCCAACTTAAGGAACAAGATGACCTTCAAGCCAAGGTGGCAAGTTTAACTAGGAAGTTAGAGGCCCTAGAAATGCAAAATGTCAACGAGATTACTGCGGTGCCTGTGGTGCCAAATGTGCCTCCTACACCTGTCGTGCATAGGGTAGAGGAACCATGCTTTATTTGTGAGGATCCTATTCACTCTATTAGGGATTGGTTTACCCTTCCCACCATCAAAGTAGCCGTCCAAGAGCAAGTCCATGCTTTGAACCCCCCTAGGAAGCCTTTCAATCCATATTCTGAGACTTATAATTCGGGGTGGGGTAAGCATCCAAACTTTAGTTGGAAAAATGATGGGGCGAATGCTTCATCAAATCAAGGCAATGCTCAAGCCCATCAAGGTTATTCTAACCAAGGGCAAGGTTCACATTTTCAAGGGCAAAATTCCAATTCTCAAAACCAAGGATATCATTTTCAAAATCAAAATCCAGGTTTTTCAAATCAAGCCCCTACGTTTCAAAATCAAGGGCCACAAGGATTTTCTGCGAATCCTAACCAAAGTTTTTCCCCTTTTTCTCAAGGAAATCAAAATCATCAATCCTACCAACCTCCCCACAAAAGAAAATTGGAGGACAGTGTAGCACAATTTGCCCAATCTCAACAAACAACGAACAGTGAATTTCAAAAGTTATAAATGATGTGAAGTCTCAACTTACTAAATTGACATCTTCTTTGGGGAGTTCTCAACAAGAAAAAGGGAAATTCCCTTCTCAACCCATTCAAAACCCCCAAGGTCAAAATAGTGTTGGGACTTCAAGTCAAAATGATGGGACTTTTGAGCAATGTAAGGCCATCTCCACTCTTCGAAGTGGCAAAATAATTGACAAACTATCCACCCCAAGGATCTTCCAAAAGAGATTTCAAAAACTTTACAAAGTGAATCAAAAGGGGATGAGGATGTGAATGATGAGCCTATTGTCCCTAAAGCCGGCGTTGTTGATGTAAACTTGGATAAAGAAAAAGCTAACCATGTTCCTCCCGTTCCATATCCTCATAGGTTGAGAATTCCAAAGAAATTGAACAACCATGCTGAAATTTTTGAACTCTTTAAACAGGTTAAGGTGAACATTCCCTTGTTGGATGCCATCAAACAAATCCCCTCATATGCCAAATTTTTGAAAGATCTTTATACTGTGAAGAGGAAGTTGGGTGTCCACAATGATGCCTTCATGACCGAACAATCCACCTCGTTGATTAGGAATAACTTGTCTCCAAAATATAAAGACCCAGGAAACCCCACCATTTCCATAGGGGTAGGAAACTCGAAGTTGGGAAGGGCTTTAGTAGATTTGGGAGCTAGTGTGAATTTGTTACCATACTCTGTGTATGTTGAGCTAGAGCTAGGAGAGTTAGAGCCTATTACCATTACCACCCTTCTGCTTGCAGACCGTAGTGTGAAGATTCCTCGAGGTATTGTGAAGGATGTTCTAGTACAAGTGGATAAGTTATATTTTACTGTGGATTTTGTTGTTCTAGATACTCAACCTGTGGTGAGTCAAGGGAGTCAATTCCCAGTGATTCTTGGCAGGCCTTTCTTGGCCACTGCTAATGCTATAATACATTGTCGGGGTGGGTTGATGACGTTGTCTTTTGGCAACATGACTGTGAACTTAAACATTTTCAATGTTATCAAGGAAATAGGGGATGATGAAGACATTTGTGAGGTGAACGTGATAGAATCTGTGGTACAGGAATATGTTGATCATTTTTCATGTGATGACCCTCTAGAGTCTTGTTTAGTGAGCCCTAAGTGTGTTGAGGAGGTGGCCACACCTGAAATGGAGTTTCTATACTCCATATTGGAACATAGTGAGGTGATGGAAACCAATGGGTGGACACCTAGATTCGAGGAATTGCCTCCAATTGAGGAGAAAATTTTGCCATCAATAGAAAAGCCACCTAAGTTAGAATTGAAGCCTCTACCTCCCCATCTCAAATACTCTTTCCTAGGAAGTGAAGAGACTTTTCCTGTGATCATTTCATCTTCTCTAAGTCTTGATCAAGAAGCAAAACTCATAGAAATTCTTAAGGCCCACCAAACCGCCATAGGATGCACCATTCCGAACATTAAGGGAATTAGCCCTTTGATTTGCACTCATAAGATTTACTTGGAAGAGGATGTCAAACCGTCTAGGCAATCGCAGCATAGGTTAAATCCTGTCATGAAGGAAGTTGTCAAGAAAGAGGTTTTGAAACTCCTAGATGTAGGTGTCATTTACCCTATTGCGGATAGCAAATGGGTGAGCCCTACCCAAGTCGTTCCAAAAAAATCCGAGGTCATTGTGGTGGCGAATGAACAAAATGAACTCATACCTACTAGGGTCACTACAGGTTGGAGGGTGTGCATAGATTATAGGAAACTAAATGCTGGCACTAGGAAAAATCATTTCCCTCTACCTTTTGTGGACCAAATGTTAGAGAGAGTTGCGGGGTATGAGTTTTACTGCTTTCTTGATGGTTACTCTGGGTACAATCAAATAGAAATAACATTAGAAGACCAAGAGAAAACCACCTTCACATGTCCTTTTGGCACATTTGCCTTCCAAAAAATGCCCTTTGGATTATGTAATGCACCGGGAACTTTTCAACGGTGCATGATGGGCATTTTCAGTGACATGGTAGAGAAGATGATGGATATTTTTATGGATGATTTCTCCGTCTTTGGAGACTCTTTTGAGGGATGTCTAGATAATTTGAGGAAAGTTTTGGAGAGATGTGAGGAGAAAAGCCTAGTTTTAAATTGGGAGAAATGTCATTTTATGGTGACACAAGGGATTGTGTTGGGATATATCGTGTCTAAGAAAGGAATAGAGGTAGACAAGGCCAAGGTTGAGTTGATTTCTAGTTTACCCACTCCTAAATGTGTTAAAGACATACGGTCCTTCCTAGGTCACGCAGGTTTTTATAGGAGGTTCATAAGGAATTTTAGTGTTATATCTCGTCCCTTGTGCAATTTACTTGTCAAGGATGTTGTTTTTGAATGGTCACAAGCATGTGAGAAGGCTTTTGAAAAGTTAAAAAGTATGTTGATTGCACCTCCTATCATGTGACGTCCTAAATGAGACCTTCCTTTCGAAATCATGTGTGACACTAGTGATTACGCCGTAGGAGCTGTTTTAGGGCAAAGGGAAGATAAGAGGCCCTTTGTAATTTACTATGCTAACAAAACTCTAGATTCCGCCCGGTCCAATTATACAACTACGGAAAAAGAGTTCTTAACTGTAGTTTTTGCCCTAGACAAGTTCAGGTCTTACATTGTAGGGTCTCCCATTGTCATTTTCACTGATTATGCGGCGTTGAAGTACTTGCTCTCTAAGCAGGATACTAAACCCCGTCTCATTAGGTGGATCCTACTTTGCCAAGAGTTCAATTTGACCATAAAAGATAAGAAAGGAGTCGAGAATGTGGTAGCTGACCACCTCTCTTGTTTGGTATTGGAGACAGCTTATGAGGGTCTACCCATAGGTGACACATTCCCTGACGAGCAACTGTTTGCTCTTGTTAGTTGTCCTTGGTATGCTGATATTGTGAATTATATTGTGACAAGACAAATCCCAAATAGGCGGACTTCTCAACAGAAAAGAAAATCTTTGGTTGATGAGAAAAATTACTTTTTTGATGATCCCTATCTCTTTAAATATTGCACAGATCAGTTGATGAGAAGGTGTGTACCCAACGACGAACAAATTGGAGTACTCACCTTCTGTCATTCTGAAGCTTGTGGAGGGCATTTTTCTGCTAGGAAAATAGCTGACAAGATTTTGCAAGCCGATTTTTATTGGCCCACATTGTTTAAAGACTCATTTGAATTTTGCAAAACTTGTGCTCGGTGCCAACAATTAGGAGGTGTTACAAAAAGGAACATGATGCCTCTTACCCCCATTTGAATCATTGAAATTTTTTACTGTTGGGGTATAGACTTCATGGGTTCTTTTCCCTCCTCTTGTGGGTACTTGTATATTTTATTAGCGGTGGACTATGTCTCAAAGTGGGTGGAGGCCATCCCAACGAGAACGAATGACCACAAGGTGGTTTTGAAATTTTTGAAAGAACACATTTTTTCTCGTTTTGGGATGCCTCGTGCAATCATTAGTGATGGTGGGCTCCATTTTTGCAATAGGCCGTTTGAAAATTTGGTTAAAAAGTATGGAGTCACATTTTAGAAAAAACGGTTAACCCGAACCGCAAGGATTGGTCTCTTCGACTAACCGACACTCTTTGGGCATACCGCACTGCTTTTAAAACCATTCTTGGTATGTCTCCTATAGGTTGGTTTATGGCAAAGCATGTCACTTACCGGTGGAAATGGAGCACAAGGCATATTGGGCCATTAAAACTCTCAATTTCAATTTGGCTAAAGCAGGTCAACAGCGGATGTTGCAAATGAATGAGCTTGATGAAATGAGGCGCGAGTCTTACGAAAGCTCCAGAATTTACAAAGAGAAGGTCAAGCTATTCCATGACAAACACATTGTGAGGAAGACCTTTGACCCTCAACAGAAAGTACTCTTGTACAGTTCTCGTTTGCACATCTTCCCAGGCAAGCTCCGTTCAAGGTGGACTGGCCCTTTCGTGGTCAAAACAGTCCACCCTTATGGTGCAGTTGAGATCGAGAATCCTGAGAATGGGAAAATCATTAAAGTCAACGGTTAGCGCCTAAAGTCATTCCTTGAGAACTTTGACTGTCAGGAGAGCATTGAGGAGTTGGTAGATCCAGTCTACCAAGACATTCCTCAGGAGTAATTTCTTTTATTACTCCTTGTACATATCTTTTTATTCTCAGTTGTTAATCATTCTTTTTGGAAATGTGGATACTCTGACCCTTGTGCAGGTTTTCAGCTTATTCATAGCTTTGACACCGGTAATTTTGTTCTCTCTCCCTTCAATTTCGTCCTTAGTGCTTATCTTTTCCTGCATTGAGGGCAATGCACATTTCAGTTGGTGGGGGGGTATATACTAGTGTTCATATTGTTACTCATATGTTCACACATAGGGTAGCTTCTTTTTGTTGAAGGAGTATGTTTTAGTTGTTCGTGTTCATCTTATCATCATACAAAGTAGGAGAAATGAAAATAACTTGAGGAAAAACATGAGATCTATTTGGCACACTTAACGAGAAGCTTAAAAATATCCCTTATGGATGCGCATGATAATCACTTTGGGACATTGGAAATATGGCATTGCAAATTGCATGAGCTTTAGCAAGCATATAGTTTATCCTGCACATCTTTTTAATCAAAATCGTGACATTTTGAACAATTAAAAAAAAAAAAACCGATCTGGATAAAAATCGTGACATTTTGAATAATTAAATTATTATAATTTTTTATGAACATTTGTCATAAATTAACTGTTAGATTACTATGATTTTTTGCGGACAAGAAATTCATAATAATTGTATTTAATCCAACAGTCAATTTATCAAAATCTTTTCTACTATTTATCCCACGCACACCACCTTATCCATAGTTTGACATATGATTTGTAAAACCAATATGAAATAGGTATTTTGATAAACTAACGATTGGATTAAATTAAATGTGTGTACACATGATGCATCATATATACAAAAAATCACATTGATCAAATGATTAATTAAAAAAAAATCATATTTTTTAGATGAAGTACAAAAAACTATCGAAAAATTGTTACAATTTTTTGTAATTCATAATCTTGTTTTGAAAAATTAGCCATTGGATCAATGCGATTTTGGGCATGCATCATGTATATAAGCGAAATATGTCATCAAATGGTTAATTTTCAACATATCTAATTATCTAATGCTTGCTTTTTCAAATGGATCCATTTAATGGAGTCGTTGAAAGATTATTTATTTTAAAAGTATATTACAATCAAGAGTCATTGAAAAATTATTTATTTTAAAAGTATATTACAATCAATATGCAATTTAGTAGTTTAGACTCTTAAAATACAAGTTTTTTAGTGGAGGTAATAGGTTCGAACCCTCTCAAAATTAAAGCACATTTAGTGCATTATATTTTAAATTTGTCATTGAAATTAATGGCGGGGATTAGGACGTGGATATAATTATATTCCCTGCCGGGATACGGAGCGGGGATGGGGAATAATTTTATAAGCGGGGACGGGGAGTGGAAAACCCGTCCCGTCCCGCCCCGCCCCAATGTCATCCCTAGACCTGAACCACCAACCCATATATAATGGGTCGACCTAATTTTTTTATTTTTTTTTACGAAATATAAAATAAAATTGCTGCATTTAACAACAAAATTTAATATTTCATATTTAAATTCTCAACAAAGACAATTATTTCTTTCTTTCTTCTATGTACAAATCACGTTCGAGATCTCTTGATGATGCTGTACAAAAGCGTCGCAGCAAAGTAGCTTCTGTGTCTCCCAGAATAACAAATTTTATCTAGTATTAATAGAATGAAAACAATTTAAAATCTTCTCTCTTTTTGAAAAATCAGCTTACTTAGTTCTATTAACAAGCATATACACTTGATGGAATTACTTCATTTGTATTTTAAAACATTTGTCAAGATTTCATAGACTTTCAAGTTATGATTTTATCTCATTTCATTATTAGGAGGTATATTATCGAGTTAAAATCCTTTTTTTTTTTTCCTCACCTTGTAGAAGACATGGAAAAAAAAATCGACCGTTGTGTGCCTTTATGTCAAAAAACCTTAAGTTTTATATATTTTAGCATTCTACGCTTCTATAGGGTCAGTTGCAGAAATTATTTTAAAAAATCGACCGTTAGATAAAATACTCATCTTATGAATGTCATGCCTACCAAAAATCGGGATGATCCAACGGTTGGTTTTTGAAAAATTGACTGCAAAATTGTTACATTTTGAATAACTGTAAGAATGCAGTTTTTGTTGAGAATTTAAATATGACATATTAAATTTTGTTGTTAAATGCGGCAATCTTATTTTATTTTAAATTTTTTTGTTGGCGTGTATATGAGTTAAAAAAAAAAAAAACAAACAAAAGAAAACAAAAACAAAAAAAAAAAA
>JAESVK010001330.1:300907-311333 GCA_017140935.1 Hamamelis virginiana | reverse complement strand
TAAGGTATTCAGCAAGCTTAAGTTCAGATTTGGAAGTTTGATGTGCTAGGGTACAAAGAAGAAATTTACAAATCCAAAAGAGAAAAAAGATCACATATTCGACCTCAAAAATTTCAGGACCAGTGTAGACATCCATTTTTGACCATGAGTATGGTCATGAATGGTTGCCTGTGTTTAGAGATGAAATAGGGTGTCAAAACCCTAAGTTCCCAGTTTTACCCTTGTGGGTAATTAGATAGAGGTCATTATCACATGTAGGTTTTTAGGTCAGATTGAGTCAGTTCTTTTTGCATTTAGTTTTTAGAGAGTTTAGGAACATCCCTGCAAAATTTCATGGCATTCTGAGCTAGGCTTGATAGAAAATAAGGCCTTTTGTGACTGAAGGGCAGTACTGTCCTTTGAATCACAAAAGCCCTGAATGACTGTCGATCTTGTCTCGAATGGTCTCGAGGCTTTGGCATAGATATGTAAAGTGCGTTTGGTAGCTAAGTTGATCAATGGCAAGGTCTATAGAGCCTTCTGGCTCATGATTGGCTCTTAAGGCTCAAAAGGCCCTTCTAAGCCCAGATTAAGGTTTCGACCAGAAGCGACCGGGATTCGATATTTTTATCAAACCAAAGCCTTCATAGGCTTCAAAACACTTTCTTAATACATTTTAAAACTTGTTTCGAGAAGAAAAAATGATTTTGAAAGCAATCGGTTAGCAAATTACAAAACCCTAATTTGGGCCCGGCAGGCCCTAAACAGCTAATCGGTCAACTTTTCCCTAAAACTTTCACCTTGGTCAATGCATTTTCACTTCAAACATTTCTTAAAACATGTAGAATCTAATCAAGATCGTTTCGGCGCTTGAATTGTCAAATTTGGACTTAAAACGGGCCCGAAAAGCGGAAAAAAAAAAAAAACGAAATCAGGTCGAAACGGGCTGAGACAGACCCACATAGGGCAAAAATGACATGGGGGATGGATGACCGTCCACCAAGGGATTGGCAACCGTCCATGAAGGATGGCCAACCGTCCCAAGGTGGATGGTCGTCAATCCTTTTAGCCAATAATTGCTAATTTCAGAGTTTTTTTCCTGTCAGGACTCTTCCAAGCCCTGCCATGTGTCCAGTTGGGCCATTGGGACTTTGGGATGAGTTCAAACACCTTGGAAGACTGGTTTTGAGCCCTTAGATCATTCCTAAGAGATTTAAACTCAGCTTTTGATCAAACTCAGGCCTCCCTATATATAGAGGGCCCTGAAAGCAGTTTTAACACACAGAATAAGCTTTAGAGAGCTACCTTGGAGAGTAGAGGCTTGAGCAATTGCACAAGCTTCCCCCATAGCACTCTAGCTTAAGTTTTAAATTCCTTGTGGGCCTTGGAGTCCTTGGAGCTTGAGGAGAAGGCTTGGAGCAAGAGGGAAGGAAGCAAAGAGGTTAGTAGAGTTTTAATTTATTTAAAGTTTTGCATTCTTCTTCTTCTTCTTCTTCTTCTTCTTCTTCTTCTTTTATGATCATGCTAGAATAGATTTTTTTTTATTTCTTTAAGTATGCATAGGATTTAGTTCATTATTAGTATGCATGCATAGGATTTAGTTCATTGTTAGTATGCATGATAGGTTTATTTATTAGTATACATGATAGGGATGGAACATGTGCATATTTCTTCTCTTCTATTATTATACCATATTAGGATTGAGTGTTTAGGATTAGGTGTTCATATTTAGAATCTCTTTTCGTATGCATGATAGGGTTTTCAATGTATAGGAATGCATGTTTAAGTCCTTTATATTAGGTTGTTAATCTATTTAAGTCTAGTATTAGTATTATTCTCATCATAGTTTATTTTTTATCACTTGGAATGTTTGATTGATATATAAAATGTGTTCGAGGGAGCATGTAAAGGTGAGTCCCTTCCCTAGTGATTAAATGCTATGTTTTGATGATAGTTTTAGTATGCATATTAGGTTACATTTAATGTATTTTTTTACCATATTTTATTCATTATTTTAAGGTTTTAAGAACACTTCAGGACTACTTTCAAATCTGTCCATGGATTTAAAGTGGCTTTAAAGTGTATTAAAACTCATTTTTTTAGGCCCAAACCAACTTAGAAACATGCCTAAGTTCCCATAGCTAACCTAGATTACATTTAGGAAACTTTCATGCATTGTTTACCTACTTGATTGCATTTTTTATCTATTTTTCAGAATTTTCCAGCATGCATATCTTAGTGTTTTAGGTATTTAGACTAACCTAGGATTAGCTAGAAACCCTAGGATTAGGGGGGTCACTTGACCCCACTTAGGACTCTTCTTTGTTGTAAGAATTACAATAAGAATAAAGTTCTATTTTACCTAGGAATCTACTTCGAGAACAATTCTAAAAAGTGATTTTGAAAGAATTCAAAATGGAATGAAATTCCATCTCTCATAACAAGTGTTTTGATCAAACTCAAACTCTCGAAGCTAGAGTCCAAGATAAGATAGAATCTCTACAATTATGTGGTTTATTACAATAGGAGAATCCTAGGGTAATCGAACTACGTGGACTTTGATCTTTGTCAAGCAATTGATACGGTACGTAGGCAGTCAATAGGGCGCAAGTCCAATCTTAGGTTGACTTCTAGTCTCCTAAGATCCTTAGGATTGTGTATACTTTTGTACTATATATTATTATTATTCTATATTATTATTAATATTTTGTGGTTGATTAGATAAATAGTATTGTTTTGAAAAGATTTTGATAAAGCCCAATAGTAATTAGGAGACTTTTAATTAGGGCGAGGTGGGTGCCTACAAGGAGTTCCTTGGAACTTTCCCACTTCGTAACCTAGCCCCCGAATCCAACTTTGATTCAAAGACCATGCTTTTCCAAAATATGGGGTCAGTGTTTTATTAAAAATAAAACTCTTTTTGTAGTTTCCTTGTTCCCTAAAAATAAGGTGGCGACTCCTAGTTTTTTATAAACTCTTATCCTTTTTCAAAAACCCAATCTTGAGTGGATAATAGAGAAGGATAATAGAGAAGGATAAATCGAGACGGATAAACATTATCCACAATCCACTCAAGAAACCCCCCAAAGTGAACTAGAGGCCTCCCGATCAGGTTGGCTGGTTCACAGACTGGCGACTCCGCTGGGGATGTCGAGGGCTAAACTCCAATTAATTATTTTTGGGCTTTTCAAATTCTTAATTTAATAAAATCAATCACTTGCATTTGTATGACTGTGTGACTTGAATTCTGCATTGTGTGCGCATTGACTCTGCATGTTTAGGACGTTGTATGCTAAAGCCAACGATGAGCCTAGCGCTGGGCCCAGTCTCTTTGATTCTTGGGTTCCATGTATGGGAAAGTCATCACCCTTCTTGCCAAGTACCCTCAGGTATATCAAACAGACCAATCACGTACTGTTGGACCCACGCGGCATTCCTGATGTCACATGTGGTTAGGTATATCGATTGGACCGAGCGAGTAAGGGACACTCAGCCTACCCTTTGCATTAGTCCATGTAAACTGTCTTTAGGACACATACCCTATATCGCCTAATCACACACTAATATAATGTTATGTTGCCGGATTTTCCCATCGGTTTTGTATTGAGACTTGACTTTGAAGTGTGTAGAACCATTAGGACCTGGATCTGTAGGACTAGACCTTTATGAAATACCATAAACTCTTAAGAGATGTGTCTTCAAAGAGTCAAGGTACCTAATAAAGACTAGTACCCTATAAATTCATGAGCTTAGGCCTGTGGTAGTGTTATGCTGCCCAAATAGTGGTATTAATTTGTGAGTCTTAGGAGAAGACGTGAGACTTGAGACGAGACATGAAATGCGAGACTGGGCTTTAGGCCCATATCCTTTGGATGGAAGATTTAGATCCGCTGTGAGTTTGAGATGTGGGCTTTAGACCCATGTCAATTAGATAAAAGATATAAGCTTGTGGTAAGATTGAGATGTGAGCTGTAAGAATGAGATTCATACTTGGGCCTTAGGCCCATTTTCATAAGATAGAATGTGAGAGAATAAGATTGATGTGTAGGCTCTGGGCCTATACTTTTGTGAGCATGTGAGATTGTCCTTTTTCATCCCTTGTCACACTGGAAGCTCTTAGTTGATTCAAATCTTTTTCCCCTTTCCCAGCATCTGGCTTGGCGTCATGATTCTAGTGGTCGGTTGTTTAAGGGTCTACATGTTGATTCAAAGATGTCTAGTAACGAAGATCATACCCCTACCGCCGTTGGAACTAATGGAAAAACGACTGATGAGAAGATTGAGGCACTCTTAAAAGTGGTCCAAGAGTTAGTTCATTAGAAAGAAGAGGAGGATAAGGTGCGAGCCCGTACTAATCCCTTATTTGAGAATATTGATGAAGAGGAATGTTTCCTTAGACCAAAGATAGTTGCTGAGCCCACTAGGTCTGGTCCAGAATTTGTTCAACCTGTTGATCTGGATAAAGAGTCCAAGCCCAAGAACCCTGCTTTCTTTTCCACTGAGCCCATATTGTTTAGTAGTAAGGTGGAAGCCCTGGAAAAAGCCTTGAAAGGTATGAGGAAGTCTGATGATCTGGTAGACATGTCGTCGTTATCTCTGTTCCCTAAGGCCCGTATGCCCACTCATTTCAGAATGGCCGAGTTAGAAAAGTTTGATGGAATGGGTTGCCCTAAGACCCATCTGAAGATGTACGTGAGAGCCATGCACCCACGAGGGGCTGACGATGACCTGCTAGCCCAAATGTTCCACGAGACACTGGCTGGATTCGCTTTAAAATGGTTTTTGTCACTGGATGAGTCTAGAATGAAGACATGGGAAGATGTATGCACTGAGTTCAGCAATCATTACAGGTATAACACAGAAGTTGATGTCACTAGAAGGGACTTGGAGACTACTAAACAGGAATCACGGGAAACTTTTTTTATTTTCCTCACCCGCTGGAGAGCTAAGGCTTCTAAAATGGCTAACCGCCCTGAGGAAGAAGAACAAATCTGCATGATAGTGAAAAACTTGCTCCCAGTTTATCACAAGCACATGTTTTTCCAATATCTCCCAAATTTTCGAGCTCTAGTCGCTGCCGATACCCAAGTGGAGGACGCTCTAGCCGATGGAGCTCTCCGAAACGATGAACCCTACAAAAACCGCCGACCTGTCATCAATGGGAAGGCTACCGAAGTCAATGCCATATCTCAACCTACTCCATTTACCCAACCCTTTTCCTTAGGAAATAAACCATCGAGAAAATTCACCGAGCTCTATATACTATTGGAAAAGGTCTTCGAGAAGTTAAAAGCTCAAGGCTTGCTCCAACCTCTGGAACCCAGACCTACACCCAACCCATTACCCAAGAACTACAATGAGAATGAATACTACCATTTCCATCAATCCAAAGGCCATACCACCAACCGTTGCTTCCATCTCCGTCATGAAGTCCAAGATCTCATAGATAACAAAACCATTTCCCCACCTTCTCAACCCAATGTTACCCAAAATCCACTTCCTACCCATGCAGTCCCACCACCAGCAACTATCAATGTTATCCATGCCGACCCTTATGTCCACTGTGAGCCTATCCGCCCTCACTCTTCATTCCCTACTTCCGTAACTGAAATGTTTCATCACTGTCAAGCCCGTGGGCTCATTACCCCATACAAGCCGAGATCCAAAAAGCTTTACTGCCAATACCATGCCACTTCTAGCCATGACACAGAATCTTGTGATACATTGCGGAGTATAGTACAAGGATTTATCGATCAAGGTCTGATTGAAATCCCTCAAGCCTTCACTAGCCCAAGGGGACTTTATCGTTTATGGAGACAGTTTGAGAAAGATACATTCCCGGGTTTTAATTCGAATGGGCTTTCCAAGCCTCGCAAAGTGGATCAGTCGTCAAAGAATAGTACTAGTCAGTGGGCTCTCAAAGAAAGGTTTGAAGCTAGAGATCCTTGTGTGGATTTGTTGATAAAAAGAAATGGCAGGTTTAGTTTCTATGTTCTCTACCCTGAAGATTCTTGTGAAGCTAAGATGATAAAGATTGAACCCATTAGACCTAAGGTTAGAACCAAGAAAGCCTTCTCCAAGACTGGGACTAGCCAATGGGAGTTGTGAAAGAGATATGAGGCCGGAGATCCCGAAGTAGGCCTATTAGGGGAACCTAGTGGAAAGTTTGACTTCTATGTCCTTTACCCCAAAATGAAGAAGCCCACCTTTGAAGAACCCATGGCTCCTTCTGGTTGGGATGATAACCTTAACTCACTTAAAGAAGACGTTCCTGTGGCTAAGATTGAACCCAAAGATCCAAACCTTATCCGTTTTGAGAAAGCTAGCCAGAGTATCCTCAAGAAGTATTTCACAACTAAGATCACCAATATGAATGGGGAAACCCATTACCGAACTGTCTATCCAAGGCAACCATGGGTCTCCCAATGTTTCATATCAAGTTCGACTTCTGCCGAGTCTACCATAGATGATGGGTCAGAAAATGAGATTGATATCATAGAATGGGAAGATTTGATGAACACACCCGAGGAGATAGCAGATATTTGGGCCAGTGATGAAGAAGATGTTAACCATGTCATTAGAGGAGGTCGTCATTTTAAGCCCGCCAACTTGGAATCCAACAATCCTTTGGGAGAGTTAGAAAAATCCCAACGCACTGAAGTTCAAGAAGAAGAGGAAGAGGAAGAGATACTGAAACAGCTTAAGCGTATTCAAGCTAATATCACCATCAGGGGGCTTTTAATGGCTTCTCAAAAGCACAAGCAGATAGTACTCAGGCTACTCAACCAAGTTCAGATTCCTATTGACACTTCACTCGAGGGTTTATTCAGTCTGGTCAATCTGGTTCAACATAGGCAGTCAATATCCTTCACAGAGTCAGACCTTCCAAAGAAAGGACCTCATCATTTGCAAGCTTTGTATGTCACGGTGGACACTATGGGTAAAAGGATTCCTACAGTGTTGATAGATAATGGGTCAGCCTTGATTGTGTATCCTCTCAGCACCGCCACCTCCTTAGGCATCGAACAGTCAGAATTCAAACCATCAGGGCAAACTGTGAGGGCATACGACAACACTCGAAGAGGAGTAGTTGGCCTGGTCACTTTATCTCTAGCTATTGGGCCTGTAGAGTTCCAAGTCGATTTCCAAGTACTAGACGTGCCTGCTTGTTTCAATCTTCTACTTGGTAGACCTTGGATCCATCCAATTGGGGCTGTGCCTTCTTCCCTCCATCAAAAGGTTAAGTTCCCCTACAAAGGCTCAGTGGTGACATTGAAGGGAGATTCTGAGATCACTCCTACCCGTGTACCTATCTGTGAGATCAAGCCAGAGATCGAAGAAGTACCATTAGCTAGCTTTGAATACATACAATGTGTAGAGGTTGAATCTGGATGTAAAGAGAAAATGGTGTTAGACTGCAGTCCATATGGGAATATGCAAGTGGGTCGGATCATGAAAAATATGGGCTTCTTTCCAGGAATGGGCTTAGGTCGTCGTCATCAAGGCACGCCTAGTTCTATCGAATATCCTTCAGCAATTTATCCATTCTGGTTGGGCTATCAAAGTACCGAAGTTGACAAAAAATAGATGGCACAGAAAAGAAGAGATAGACAGTTGGCTAAAGAAGAGGGACGAGTCCCTAACCTCACTCTGAAACCATACCGATCCACTTTGAATGGGGCTTTTGTCAAAGAAGGGGATGATTTCCCTTATTGGGGATTCCCCGAGCCTATTTATCTTGAAAATCAGAAAGCTAGAGTTCCTGGGTTTGAAATCTTCTTCAACACTCCATTACCTCTCTCTCTAACTACCATCACAGCCGAAGAACATACAAAGTTTGACTGGGTTGACCATATCGATGAAGTCGCCATAAGGGCTATATTCAAAGAGATCGCCTGCATCGAAGAGCATGTTCATGAACCCGATCATATCCATCTCATTGAAGATACCGCCAATCCATTAACCAACTGGAGCCTTGAGTATGAGCCTCGAGTTGAAGACTCAGTCGCTGAAGATTCACTCCCATCAGATGATAGCTTGTAGGATTTCTATGCTTTCTTTCCATAGGATTATAGAATATGACTTTTTTTCCCTTTTTCAATAAAATCATCTCTCCTATGTTAGGAGGCGAATGATAGCTTAGTTTGTGATTATCCTTCTTTCTTCATGATTAATAAAATATTCATTTTCTTCATTTTTCTCATTTGCAGTTTGATTCTCCATTCTTCTATGGGTATATATGGCATGAAAATAGATCTTAGAGAGGATGTTCCCCCTGAGTTTGAACAACGAAGGGAAGTGGAACATGCTCGACCTAATGTGGATGAATTAATATCAGTTAATTTAGGATCCGATGAATCGCCTAAGATAATTAATATTGGGGCAACTCTGTCACCACAAGAACAAGAAAAATTGGTAGGATTGTTGAGAGAAAATATAGAAGTTTTTGCATGGTCGTACAAGGATATGGCAGGAATAGACACCGACATAGTACAACACTTTATCCCTACTAATCTGGGGGTTAAGCCGGTTAAGCAGAAGTTGAGGAGAATGAAGCCAGAGTGGGCACTAAAAATCAAGGATGAAGTAGGGAAGCAAATGAACGCTTGATTTCTCCAAGTAGTAGAGTATCCCGAGTGGTTAGCTAACATTGTGCCAGTGCCTAAGAAGCATGGAAAGGTTAGAATGTGCGTAGACTTCCAGGATTTAAACAAGGCGTTTCCTAAAGATGATTTTCCGTTGCCACACATAAATATCCTGGTAGATAGTACTGCCGGTCATGCTCTGTTATCCTTCATGGACGGGTTCTCGGGTTATAATCAGATAAAGATGGCCCCTCTAGATATGGAGAAAACTTCCTTCATCACTCAATGGGAGATCTTCTGTTATCGAGTCATGCCCTTTGGTCTAAATAACGCTGGTTCTACCTATCAGAGAATGGAAGTGTATGTGGATGATATGATCGTGAAGTCTAAACATCGAGAAGGCCATCACGGAGATGCGCATTTGGAGTAACTGCGGAGAAGTTGTTAGGATTTATGATCACTCAAAAAGGAATAGAAGTCGACCCGGGAAAGATTAAAGCCATCACAGAGATGCAGCCGCCAAAAACAGAAAAAGAGATTCGAGGATTCTTAGGCAAAGTTCAGTTTATCAGTCGATTTATAGCACAGTTGACCATGATTTGTGAGCCTATCTTTAAGCTTCTTAAGAAGGATGTGCCCGCGAAGTGGAATGACGCGTGCCAAAAGGCCTTTGAAACCATCAAGAGATATTTGAGCAACCCACCAATATTAATTCCCCCGCGGCAAGGTGAGCCTTTGGTACTTTATTTAGCACTCACTGAAACTGCGATGGGAGCTATGTTAGCTCAGTATCTACCAGAATCTCGAAAGGAGAATGCGGTGTACTATTTGAGTAAGAAGATGACCGATTATGAGGTTAAATACGACGCATTAGAGAAAATATGTGTGGCATTGGTATGGGTTACCCAAAAGCTCCGCCATTACATGTTGTGTTTTCAAGTGCAACTCATTAGTCGCATGGATCCCCTGAAGTACTTATTGGAGAAGCCAGTGTTATCCTATAGGACAGCCCGTTGGTTATTGCTCTTATCAGAGTTCGACATTCAATATGTAGTGTAGAAATCAGTGAAAGGGAGAGCGGTGGCAGAGTTTCTAGCAGACCATCCAACGTCAACAGAAATGCTGTCTGAGTACCATTTTCCTGACGAAGAGATTCTAGAAGTAAGTAAGGAGCCTTGGAAAGTATTCTTTAATGGGGCTCATAATAAGAGAAGATGTGGAATAGGCGTGTTGTTAGTCACACCGGAGAATAACTTGATACCATTATCTGTCAGGTTATCTTTCGATGCTACTAATAATATAGCCGAATATGAAGCATGTATCCTAGCATTGGAAGCTGCCTTGGAGTTAGGTGTGAAAGAATTGGAAGTATATGGGGATTCTGCCTTGATCATATGTCAGACTAGAAGAGAATGGAAGACTCGGGATAAGAAGTTGTTACCCTATCATGAATACTTAGAGACTTTGGTGAAAGAATTCTGTCGAATTGACTTCTTTTATCTATCCAGATTAAAGAATAAGTTTGCGGATGCCTTAGCCACTCTAGCATCCATGGTAGATATCCCTAAAGATGAAGGTGTAACTCCTCTCATTATCGAGTCCCGAGAAGAGCCGACCTACTGTTGTGTTATCCAAAAAGGAGAACTGAATGATGGAAAGCCGTGGTACTATGACATCCAATAGTTTGTAGAAAAAGGAGAGTATCCGAAAGAGGCATCATCCGTAGACAGAAAGACCATAAGAAGGTTAGCCAGTCAGTATATTCTGTGTGTCAATGAACAAGAAGCTGAAAGGATAGTGTTAGAAGTACACGAATGAAAGAAATTGATCGAAATGCATGGAATCGCAGCGGAAGAGAAAAC
>JAESVK010001330.1:289885-300897 GCA_017140935.1 Hamamelis virginiana | reverse complement strand
GTTCAGTGTACATATTCTCTAATATGCACCCACAGATTAACCTAAGTGTCTCTACACTGATAGGAAAGACTACCTATCCTCCCATTGGAGTTAGTTTAAATCTGTGCCACTCTTGCCGGTTTAATAAATGTCCTCTTTAATAAACCTATGAGCAGGAACACTTTAAGAATAAATGTATATGAGAAATATGAGTCTTCATATCTCAACAAACTTGAGATACACATTTCTCTTATCATTTATTCATGGACATTATCGTATATATATTTAAACATACAAACGATAAGCAGTACCTTCTTATCCTAATATGAAATAGATATGCACTTTAGGATTGGTTTTAGGGCATACCTCTAACAACGAAGGGGCTGGGGCTCCGCATATGAATGGATACATGCTAGCTAAGAAGATCGTGAGACTAGGGTATTATTGGTTAACCATGGAAAGGGATTGCCATCTACATGTCAAGAAATGTCATAAATGTCAAGTATTTGCAAGTGGAAATCATCAACCCTCGATGCCACTCACTACCATGTCTTTGCCATGGCCATTTGCAACATGGGGCATTGACATCATTGGCAAGGTAACCCCTGCAGTATCAAACAGACAAGAGTACATCCTGGTCGCCATAGATTATTTCACCAAGTGGGTAGAAGCTGCATCTTACAAGACATTGAATGCTAAGCAAGTAGCAAGGTTCATACAGAATAATATCATCTACCAATATGGAGTACCCGACGAGTTCATCTCTGACAATGGACAACATTTCCGAAAAGAAACCGAAGCGCTCTTACAAAAGTATAGTATCAAGCATCATCGCTCATCTCCCTATCACTACTACAAAAAGATGCAAAGAAGACAGTAAATAGAAAACGGTTTTGGAAACCGTTTCAGAAAGAGATCAAAGAAAACGGTTTTCAAAACCGTTTTAGCTTAATAATATTTAACAATAATTATTTTGTGACCGTCTTTGATGGGCATATTATTAAGACGGTTTTGGAAACCGTTTTAGAAAGAAACCAAAGAAAATGGTCTTTCTGTTTTCTCACATAAACTATAAAATATTATTTTATATAAAATGTGAATGCTATTCTCATAGTTCGAACACTGAACCATGTGTTAAAATAATTAATTATGCTATTACATTTTTGGTTGGTGTTAAGTATTTAAAAGAAAATTAAAGTTAAAGTATCTTAGAAAATTAAAGTTATATAATCTTTTTTTATATATATATATATATATATATATATATATATATATATATATATATAATACATTTATAAAATTTAATGTCCAATCATTAACCAAATGATTCAACTGGTGACCCACACCCTTTGCCGCGCTAGTTGGGTCTGATAATTATGGCCGAGTATGATAATTATGGCCTTACGCATCCTATATCGTTACTATAAACTGAGAGTAGAGTTATGAGAACCTGACCGAACATCGATCCGGACAAGAGACCGGGTGGTCGGGTCACTGGTTCAACCATCGGGTCAACGGTCGGATCACTTAATTATAAAATATATATTATTTTAAATATATTTGAGATTTTTACAAGTATATGAATGTAATAAGGTTATATTTTATATACTGCATTATAATAACAACAAGTAAAGCATAGCCTAGTGGTAAAGGCTCCTATCCTCTTTCTTTTAAAGAGGTTAGGAGTTCAAACCTCAAGGAATGCAACTTTCATTAAAAAAAAATTGAATTATTAATTGACCGGTTCAACCGGTCAGACCAACCGGTTCACACCGGTTGAAGGCGGTTAACTTCCTTATTCGGTCCAACAATCAACCCAGACCGGTTAGGAGTTCGGTTCACCAGTCCGATCGGCCGGGCCGGTCCATTTCTAACCATTTTTGTATGTGGCATATTTGAAAGCAGTTTTAAACCGTGTTCGTATGCATAGAAATGAAAACGGCCCAAAACTGTGTTCGAAGGGGTACTACCTTATGAAAACTCACACCTTAAGGACGGTTCCAGAACCGTGTTCAAAAGGTTTTGAAAATGGTTTAAAACCGTTTTCGTAGGGATTTTTTGTAGTAGTGTATAGACCACTGACAAATAGGGCTGTTGATGCAGTAAATAAGAATCTCAAGTCGATCTTGAAAAAGACTACCGAGACTTACAATGACTGGCATGAGAAACTACCATTAGCACTGTGGGGATATCGTACTTCCATTAGATCATCGACCGGGGCTACACCTTTTTCATTTGTGTTAGCCCCAAGGTCAAATGCATTGACCATATTTTGATGATTAACAAACTTTACTTTAGCTACTAATATATGGTTAAGTGTTTTTGTCTCCATAGAATCAAAGTCATATCTTGTTGGAGCTCATCAACACATTCAAGCCTCTCAATGTATACAAGCATGCAAGATATTGAATCATGAAGCTTGTGGAAATCACCTTGAAGCTGTTTATTGAAGACCTCTTGAAGACAAGGTGTCTAGGAACCATAATTGTAAGGCCACTAATTTGGTTAAACCTATATAGCTCAAACAAAAGTTTTCTTATGATTGCATTACATTCCTTGTGTTTAGAAATCTTGCAAAAATATCTTTGAAAACTTTAGTTAACAAATATTGGACATGTTAAGTTGTATTAGACTTAGAAAATTCAAAATTTTAGCTCAAAACTATGTTTAGTCGACTAAGCCATATAGTCTAGTCGACTAACCATAGTCCAGAAGCTATGTTTTGAAAAATCTGAGTTTAGTCGACTAAACATACTGATTAGTCGACTAAAGACATTATTAGTCGACTAACACTCCATGCCTAGTCGACTAAAGAGAGTCCAGAAGCTTTATTAGAAATGAAAACCAATTAGTCGACTAACCAAGACTATATAGTCGACTAACCGTGCCCGAGAAGTTTTTAAAACAAATTTGAACTAGTCTAGTCGACTAACAAAGGAGTCTAGTCGACTAATCGAGCCCTGTTTTAAAAACCCAGTTACTTTTGCTTATCTAGTCGACTAACCATGATTAGTCTAGTCGACTAATCTTGCCCGGGAACAAAACCATTTGAAAATTACATTGTCTAGTCGACTAATATGATTGTCCTAGTCGACTAAAGCACCTGCAAACTCAAAAAGGCTATTTCTATTTTGGGCATTTCGAGCATTTATTACAACCTGCTCTTCTCCTCACATCCAATGGGATCCAAGCTTCTTTGAAACGGCCATTTCAAACCTCATTGCATATATATTAAGGTTTGACTCTCATTTATGAACAAGCAACAACTCTAGTTATTACTTATACTCTCAAGCATTCATTGTTCATTACCATTCTCTACAAAACTCTTGAGCTATATTAGTTAATCACTTGAAGAGCTATTAGTTGTGCTTTATATTTGTGTAAATCAGCTTCTTGAAGCATTTATTGTACACATCCAATCTTGTAATCTTGTGTTGGCCAAGCATTCTTTGTGAAACTTGAAGAAGTATTCTTGGTGAACACTAGTAGGTTATTTGTGAGCCATTCGGTAAGTTCTTTGTGAGCTTGAGGTGAGAATCTTCCACCTGGGTTAAAGAAGATTGTGTAAAGGTTTCTCCACCTTGAAGGAGCTAATTCTTAGTGGATTGTTGAGGAATCCTTGGGCTGAGGCACAAGGCGAGGAGTAGGCGGAGTCCGAACCTTGTTAAATCTTTGTGTTTGATTTCTCTTCCCTTCTCTCTTTCAATTACTTGCATTTATATTATCGTTTCTGTTACTAGTAATTGAATAATAATTTTTATTGGGTAATTAATTGAAAAGTTTGCCATAAACCCTATTCACCCACCCTCTATGGTTTCATACTTGGGACAACAATTGGTATCAGAGCTAGTGCTCAATATTTGATTGTTATCTTGAGTCAAAGATCATGGCAAACATGAGGGAATCGAGCTTTCTACAAGGCCATTCTGTTGACCGACCTCCATTTTTCAATGGTGAAAATTATAAGAGCTGGAAAAATAGAATGCAAATATGGATTGAATCATAGGATATGGGTGTTTGGAGAGTTATTTTGAAGGGAAACAAAGTTATATATAAAACTGAAGAAGGAGAAACTCAAGTACCCAAAGACTTGGATGAATTGACCGAAAATGAGATGAGGCAAATTCAAGTAAATTCCAAAACAAAGAATGTACTCTATTGTGCTGTGAGTGATGCCGAATACAACCGAATTTCTGGGTGCGACACTGCTTAAGAAATATGGAAGAAACTAGAGGTAACATATGAAGGCACAAAACAAGTAAAACGTTCTAAACTCATCATGGTTATGAGAGATTATGAATTATTTAAAATGGAAGAAAATGAAAGTGTTAGTTCTATGTTTACTCGTTTTACTCATATTATTAATGAAATGAAAGCTCTTGGTAGAACTACCACAAACTGGGATATCATCTCAAAAATTCTTGTAGTTCTTCCTAAGTTATGGAAATCAAAAGTTACGGCTATTCAAGAATCCAAAGACTTGGATACACTTGACATAGACGATCTTTTTGGCTCTCTATTGACTCATGAAACTACATTGAAAAGGCAAGAGAATGAAAAACCCAAGAAAAATCTTACACTCAAATCTACCTCTCATGATGATAGTGATGATGAATTCAATGAGAATGATGATCAAGACATGGCACTCATCACAAGAAAATTCCAAAAATTCTTGAGAAGAAGAAGAGCTCTTGGGAAGCCAAATCAAGGAAGAAGCTCAAGCTTCAACGACAATTGCTATCATTGCAAGAAACCGGGACATAGAATCGCTCAATGCCCCGCCAAAAAGGAAGAAGAAATAAAGAATCAACGAAGAAATGATAGAAGAGGAAAAGCCATGAATGCTACTTGGGATGAAGTTATTGATGCAATTGAAAGTGAGGATGACACTCATGAAGAAACGGCAAATTTTTGTCTTATGGCAAATGAAGTTGATGAGGTACCTTCTAGCTCAAATTCAAATATACATGATGATGATGATTTAACTCTTGATGAGCTTTATGATATGTGTGAGGATTTATGCAACAAAAATTCATCTTTGAATAAAACTAATAGTATTCTAATGAAGGACCTCACTTCTATCCCAAATGAAAGGGATGCCTTGCATGATGAAAATTTGAGATTTGTCAATGAAAATGAAAAATTGAAACGTGATAATTTGAAACTTGCCAAAAAGAATGGAGAATTGAAATGTGATATTGATAATTATAGAGAAATTCCATCTTCGTCAAGTTACTCAAATGATTATGAAAATTTATTAGATGAAAATGAAGCTTTGATACTTGAAGTTATGAAACTTAAAAATATTCCCTCCACTTCAAATTCCTCAAATGATTTTGACTCTTTGCAAAATGAAATTGAAACTTTAAAATTGAAAATTGAGGATTTAAACAAAATTATTTTCAAATTTACCAAAGGAGAGGAAAATTTCAAAAAGTTAGTTGGTGTTCAAAGGGTGAATTGGAACAAAAAAGGATTAGGATTTGAATCAAACTCTAATACTAAGTCTTCTTTATACATTGACTTCTTTGTTAAAGCTTCAAGTCAAAATGATTCAAATGATTCTCAATATCACATTTCAACAAACAAACATGCAAATGCTACTTGTGCATATTGTGAAAGAAAAGGCCATATTAGATACTCATGCCCATTTAGAGGAAATAGAGGCATTGGGAAAGCGGTTAAGTGGATTTCAAAAGAAACCACAAATTCTAACATTGTAGGACCCAAGACGGCATGGGTACCAAAAAAAGTTATTTGACTTTGTCTTGTAGGTGTGTATGAATTCAATTCAAGATAAAGAAAAATGGTACTTGGATAGTGGATGTTCAAGGCACATGATCGGTGACAAAGAGAAATTCATCACACTCAACTACATTGATGGTGGCTATGTGACATTTGGAGATGATGCCAAAGGTAAAATCATAGGTAAAGGTAAAATTGGAAATTCCTCTATTACTATTGATAATGTCTTGCTAGTTAGTGGTTTGAAACATAACTTGCTTAGCATTAGTCAATTATGTGATAATGGATATTGCGTAAACTTTACCTCCTCTTCTTGTAATGTGGTTGATGAAAATCAAAACAATATTTTTGTTGCAAAACGTTTCAAAAATGTATACACAATTGACTTTGATGAATTAACACTTCATGATATATCATGTTTTGCCGCTTTACAAGAAACTAGTTGGTTGTGGCATAGAAGGCTTGGGCATGCTAGCATGGATTTATTACATAATCTTTCTAAAAATAATTTGGTTAGTGGTTTGCCCAAAACTAATTTTATAAAAGATAAAATTTGTGATGCTTGCCAACTAGGAAAACAAACTAGGTCAAGTTTCAAAACCAAAGGTTTCATTTCTACATCTAAACCTTTGGAATTGCTACATCTTGATTTGTTTGGACCAAATGATGTAGAAAGTCTTGGTGGTAAACTCTATACCTTTGTCATAGTTGATGATTTTTCAAGATACACATGGGTTCTATTTCTTGCTCATAAAAGTGAAGCTAGTGGCTTATTTTTAAACTTTGTAAAAAGCTTGAAAATATTCTAGGCCACTCAATCACTCATGTGAGAAGTGATAGAGGTAGGGAGTTTAAGAACCAAGATATCGAAAATTTTTGTGACGAAAGGGGATATTCACATAACTTTTCGGCTCCCAAAACTCCTTAACAAAATGGGGTAGTTGAAAGGAAGAATCGTTCATTAAAAGAGATGGCTAGAACAATGTTAAATGAACACAATCTTCCTAAGTCATTTTGGGAGGAAGCGGTTAACACCACATGTTATGTGGGAAATAAAGTGGTTATAAGACCTAAATTGTCCAAAACTCCTTATGAGCTTTGGAAAGGTCGAAAACCAAATATTGGATATTTCAAGTTTTTGATGTAAATGTTTTATTTTAAATGATAGAGAAAACTTGTCTAAATTTGATGCTAAATCCGATGAAGGTGTATTTATTGGTTATTCTATGACTAGTAAGGCATATAGAGTATACAATAAACGCATTCAAACGGTTCAAGAATCTATTCATGTTGTATTTGATGAAGCTAACCATTTTACCTCTAAGCATTTTATGAATGAAGAAGTTGTACCTAGAATTGTGCCTCCAATGGATGAAGAGGCTAATGATCAAATTCAAAGTGATTCATCAAATGAAGCCCCAAAAGATGCATCGAAAAAGCAATCGCACAAAGAAGATGAAATTCAACAAGAAGAAACTCATGAACTTCCTAAAACTTGGAAATTTGTCAAAAATCATCCTATTAAGCAAATTATAGGTAATCATTCTCAAAGGGTAAGCACTCGCTCTAATCTTAAAAATGGTTGTAGCAACATTGCATTTGTTTCTCAAATTAAGCCTAAACATTTTAATGAAGCCGAAAATGATGAAAATTGGGTTATAGCCATGCAAGAAGAATTAAACCAATTTGAAAGAAATCAAGTTTGGGAACTAGTGCCTAAACCTAATGACCATTCCATCATTGGCACTAAATGGGTCTTTAGAAACAAAAAGGATGAAGATGGAAATGTTATTAGAAACAAGGCAAGACTAGTTGCTCAAGGCTATAATTAACAAGAATGTATTGATTATGATGAAACATATGCACCGGTTGCTAGACTAGAGGCTATTAGAATGCTCCTTGCTTTTGCTAGTTTTAAAGATTTTAAATTGTATCAAATGAATGTGAAAAGTGCTTTCTTAAATGGCTATATTTTGGAGGAAGTTTATGTTAATCAACCCACCCGGTTTTGAAAGTAGCACTCATCCTAATCATGTATATAAACTTTCAAAAGCTCTTTATGGTTTAAAGCAAGCACCTAGAGCATGGTATGAAAGGTTGAGTACCTTTTTACTCTCAAATGATTTTATAAGAGGCAAAATTGATACTACTCTTTTCATAAAGCTTAAAGATAATGATATGCTAATTGTTTAAATTTATGTTGATGATGTTATCTTTGGTGCTACTAATGATGTTCTTTGTCAAGAGTTTGCTAAATTTATGCAAAAGGAATTTGAAATGAGCATGATGGGGGAATTGACATTCTTTCTTGGCCTCCAAATCAAGCAAACTAAAGAAGGTATCTTAATTAATCAAGCCAAGTATGTGAAGGACATGCTAAAGAAATTTGGCATGGAAAGCATCAAATCTAGTCCTACACCTATGAGTCCTTCTACAAAACTTGATCTTGATGAAAATGGTAAGAAGGT
Source organism: Hamamelis virginiana (assembly GCA_017140935.1). Lineage (NCBI taxonomy): Eukaryota > Viridiplantae > Streptophyta > Magnoliopsida > Saxifragales > Hamamelidaceae > Hamamelis > Hamamelis virginiana. Next base: position 292,705 of record JAESVK010001330.1, on the reverse strand, counting down.
TGACCAAAAATTATATAGAGGTATGATTGGTAGTTTTCTTTACTTAACCGCAAGTAGACCGGACATTATGTTTAGTGTATGCTTATGTGCTAGATTTCAAGCTAATCCTATGGAGTCCCACTTGCATGCCGTAAAGCGCATCTTCAAATATCTTGTTGGAACTCATGATTTAGGCTTATTATATCCTAAGCATGCTTCTTTTAACATTGTTAGCTATGCGGATGCGGACTTTGCCGGTTGTAAAACCAATAGGAAGAGCACTAGTGGCACTTGTCATTTTCTTGGCCACTCTCTTGTTTCTTGGTTTAGTAAGAAACAAAATTCGGTTGCTCTTTCTACAACCAAAGCGGAATATATTGTCGCGGGAAGTTGTTGTGCTCAAGCTTTATACATGAAACAACAACTTGAAGACTATAGGATCACTTTTGATCACATTCCTATTCGTTGTGATAATACTAGTGCTATAAATATTTCTAAAAATCCTTGCTTGCACTCACGCACAAAACACATTGAAATTAGGCACCATTTCATTCGTGATCATGTGCAAAGGGGAGATGTTGAACTAGAATTTGTCACTACAGACCAACAATTGACGGACATCTTCACGAAACCTCTTCAAGAGGATCATTTTTGCACAATTCGACATGATCTAGGCATGATTAAACCATTGGAGCTATAACTGTACTTATGTTCCCTCTTTCTTTTTTTTGATGACAAAGGGGGAGAAATATATATTTATATATGGTTTAATATCTTTAACCATTGTGGCTTATTGTGCAAAATTAAGGGGGAGCTTAGGCTTCTAAATTTTGATCATTATTATCTCAAAGTAATAGTTTGTCATCATCAAAAAGGGAGAGATTGTTAGCCCCAAGGTCAAATGCATTGACCATATTTTGATGATTAACAAACTTTACTTTAGCTACTAATATATGGTTAAGTGTTTTTGTCTCCATAGAATCAAAGTCATATTTTGTTGGAGCTCATCAACACATTCATGCCTCTCAATGTATACAAACATGTAAGATATTGAATCATGAATCTGTGGAAATCACCTTGAAGCTGTTTATTGAAGACCTCTTGAAGACAAAGTGTCTATGAACCATAATTGTAAGGCCACTCATTTGGTTAAACCTATATAGCTCAAACAAAAGTTTTCTCATGATTGCATTACATTCATTGTGTTTAGAAAGCTCGCAAAAATATCTTTGAAAACTTTAGTTAACAAATATTGGACATGTTGAGTTGTATTAGACTTAGAAAATTCAAAATTTTAGCTCAAAACTATGTCTAGTCGACTAAGCCATATAGTCTAGTCGACTAACCATAGTCCAGAAGCTATGTTCTGAAAAATCTGAGTTTAGTCGACTAAACATACTGATTAGTCGACTAAAGACATTATTAGTCGACTAACACTCCATGCCTAGTCGACTAAAGAGAGTCCAGAAGCTTTGTTAGAAATGCAAACCAATTAGTCGACTAACCAAGACTATATAGTCGACTAACCGTGCCTGAGAAGTTTTTAAAACAAATTTGAACTAGTTACTTTTGCTTATCTAGTCGACTAATCTTGCCCGGGAACAAAACCATTTGAAAATTACATTGTCTAGTCGACTAATATGATTGGCCTAGTCGACTAAAGCACCTACAAACTCAAAACGACTATTTCTATTTTGGGCATTTCAAGCATTTATTACAACCTGCTCTTCTCCTCACATCCAATGGGATCCAAGCTTCTTTGAAACGGCCATTTCAGACCTCATTGCATATATATTAAGGTTTGACTCTCATTTATGAACAAGCAACAACTCTAGTTATTACTCATACTCTCAAGCATTCATTGTTCATTACCATTCTCTACAAAACTCTTGAGCTATATTAGTTAATCACTTGAAGAGCTATTAGTTGTGCTTTATATTTGTGTAAATCAGCTTCTTGAAGCATTTATTGTACACATCCAATCTTGTAATCTTGTGTCAGCCAAGCCTTCTTTGTGAAGATTGAAGAAGTGTTCTTGGTGAACAATAGTGGGTTCTTTGTGAGCCATTCAGTAAGTTATTTGTGAGCTTGAGGTGAGAATCTTCCACCTGGGTTAAAGAAGATTGTGTAAAGGTTTCTCCACCTTGAAGGAGCTAATCCTTAGTGGATTGTTGGGGAATCCTTGGGCTGAGGCACAAGGCGAGGAGTAGGCGGAGTCCGAACCTCGTTAAATCTTTGTGTTTGATTTCTCTTCCCTTCTCTCTTTCAATTACTTGCATTTATATTATTGCTTCTGTTATTAGTAATTGAACAATAATTTTTATTGGGTATTTAATTGAAAAGTTTGCCATAAACCCTATTCAACCCCCCTCTAAGGGTTTCATACTTGGGACAAAAACTCGTATATGGAATGGAAGCAGTATTGCATATAGAGTTAGAAGTCCCATTATTAAGAATTGCCATGGAGAGTCAACTGGCGGAGGTAGAATGGGTAAGAAATCGATGTGAAGAGTTAGCTCTACTAAATGAAAGGCGATTAAGGGCACTTTACCACATTCAGGGGTATCAAAGAAGAATAACCAAGGCGTTTGGCAAAAAAGTGAAGCACAGAGGCTTGAAGAAAGAGAATTTAGTACTAAAAGAGATCCGAGCACTGATCCACGACCCGCGAGGAAAGTTCAAGCCCACATGGGTAGGCCTTACATCATCAGGAAATACTGTCAGGCGGAGCCGTAAAGATTGCAGACATTGACGGGAATGAATTCTCTCAACCTACCAATTTGGATCAATTGAAGACGTACCACATATAAAAAATAAAAGTAAAAAAAAAAAAAAAAAAAA
>JAESVK010001330.1:252572-282365 GCA_017140935.1 Hamamelis virginiana | reverse complement strand
TATATATATATATATTATTTGTTTTTTTCAAAGCAAGCCTCTCTCTCCACTGACACATTTGTTCATTTTTTTTTCTCCTCCCCCTCTCTCTTCACTGCCAGACCATTTTTTTTTCTCCTCCCAAAACTCAACCTAGCTCCCCAATCTCTCTCTACACTCTGATTCAGTGAACAACAACCATCTTGATGGGCAATGTGTCAGCGGAGAGAGAGGCTTGCACTTTAAGAGTACCTCTTAAGTTCTAATAATTCTATCAACCAAAGCTTTTGCTAACAATAATTAAGCAAAAAGTAATGTTAATTTTCCATTCAATAATTAAAGCAATGGGTATTGTCAATTCTGCATTCAAAAAGTAAAAAGGCAAGATATAATTTATCACTCCTCTTATTTCATCATCTTCTATTGCCAGACTCAGATTTCATCCCTCTATTGTTGTATTTCCCATCAAAATTTGCACTCTTCATCTTCAAATTGTCTATGCCTTTTGCTCTCCCACCATCGCCATCTGCTTCTTCTTCTTCCCTGGAGGAAACCCCAAACTTCTTACCAATATTCTGCTATTCTTTACCATATTCCATCTTCTCCCAGCTAATTTCCTCAGACCCATATCTCTGCATTCCTCTGTTATAATTCCCTTGATGCCCTGTTTTCTTCTTATCAGAATTCTCACAGAGCCATCTCTTCCTTTCATCCCTTCTCGCATAATCATTGTGTATGTTCTTGCAGCCTCTTCTTTCATTTGCGATCCGTGGACTCACCAAATTCTGCTCAAAGAATTTTGTTCTTTTATAATTGAAATCTGAAATTCCCTCTTCTTCACGAGCCACTGATTTTCCCAGATTTCTGCCACCATTTTGTGCCTCCATTGATATACCTCTCAACTCCTCCACATTGAAATTTCCTCTACTGTAATCTGCAAAAATAGCATGCTGACAATGACTCTCCATTTCTCTATTGAATATGTGCCCATCAAGATGGTTGTTGTACTGAATCAGAGTGTAGAGAGAGATTGGGGAGCTGGGTTGAATTCTGGGAGGAGAAAAAAAAATGGTCTGGTAGTGAAGAGAGAGGGGGAGGAGAAAAAAAAAAACAAGGGGACAAATGTGTCAGTGGAGAGAGAGGCTTGCTTTGAAAAAACAATTAATATATATATATTAATATATATAGAGAGAGAAGAGGTTGACGGGAGGTGAGGAGAGAGAGTCATAGATAGCACATTGATTGAGGAGAGAGAAGAAATTATTTTTAATTTTTTGGCATGTAAAACCGCTGTTTCAAACAGCGGTTTTTTGTAGTATTCTATAACTACTGTTTCTAACAGCGGTTTATGCCTTTTGACCAGGTCAAAGGGTCAGTCTTGTATATATTTTTGAATGGAGGTCAGACTTGTATATATTTTTTTTTAAAAGGTCATTTTGGAAAAAAACTCCAGCACTGAAAGGCTGCGTTTGGTTCGAGGGAATGGAATATCATTCCTGTTGTCCTTATTTTTAGACCTAGCTGAGTTTTTGAGCTTATTCTTGGCCGAATCATGTGAAATTGCGTACCAGTTTCCACAAACCCAAAGACTCCTCAACGACCCAACAATGTCCTGAGATCCACTCTCCCGCACATCTTAGGGTATTACGATATGAATTTCAATCTTCATTTTCTCCATCTCCTATCTAGGGTTTTTCCCTCTTTACTGCTCCGTTTATTGCAATTTTTTTTTAAAAAAAATTTAATTGTGGTTAAAAATCGATGGATAACAGTAATTGGAGGCCTGCTCAAGCTGAACCACCCACCATGGACGCCGGCGATTGGAGAAGTCAGCTTCCACCCGGTTCCCGACAAAGAATTGTGAACAAGATGTGAGTTTTTTCCCCCCTTAAATCGATTCAGACTTTACAATCTGTGTAAAATAATCTCGAACGTGCTAATTTGCAAGATAATTCCAATTTTATTTTATAAAGTTAAAAACGAAAACCAAATGGAATTTCCGTATGGGGAACTGAATAACATAAAATTGGAACTCCACTTCTCCATAGTGATGATGATAATGATAAAATGTTCTTCATGGCATTAAAGTTTATACAGTCACTAGCCACCATGTTGTCCCCCCCCCTCCTTTTTTAAACAATTTATTTTGGGAAATTTTTATAATATATTTATGTATTTTAATTCAAGTTTGAGGCAATAATTGATTTTGGTTTTGAAATTTTAGTGACTTGATTCGAACAATGCTAGCCTGGTTTACCTAATGATGTTTTGTTGCTGTTAATAACTTTCCTATTCCTTTATGGTCGCTGATTCTTTAAAACTTTAATGTTTTGTATGTGCAGAGTGGAGACTTTGAAGAAGCATCTTCCCTTTCCTGACCAAGTGAGATTGCGTGAAATTAAGAAAACTGCTGTGAAGTTTGAGGAAAATATTTATATTGATGCCAGAGGCCAGGTATACCTGTCATTCAAGGTCTCATGATTTTTGGAACCTACATGTTACATCATACTTGATAATTCATCTCTTTATTATTATTATTTTTGTTAATGTAGTAAAAAAGCTACAATGGCTGTTTAATTTTTATTATAAATTGCTTGTGATCTAAATTTCTCTTTATTTGTAATTTCAGTCTGATTATCTACGGAAAATATCTTTGGAGATGTTGACAGTGGAGGCACCGTATCAAAATACTATAGCGAATTATTTGCCATCCAACTCCCTTGGCAATAGCAAAACTCCCTCAGATACAGGTAATAAAATGACAGTGAGGTGCTTTTATGCAATAATGATCGGAATTTTTAACACTTTAACCCACCCCATTGCTATCCCTATTTTAGGCTTTTTAAAATGGTGCAGAAATATTCCTGAGAACCATGTGAATGTCCCAACTGCGTTGGAATGTAACGCTTATTTAATTGGGTTGGGCAATGTGGGTAATGGGGAAGACTCTAAAATGGCAGCTTCTATCCATTCTCAAAAGGGGAATCTTATTAATTTTAATAAAGTAGTTACCCATAAGAAATCAGTATATATAGAGAACACTTTAACCCACCTCATTGCTTTCCTTATTTTGGGCTTTTTGAAATAGTGCAGCAATATTTCTGAGTGAAAGAATGTGATCGAGGAGGATTTGTTATAAACTATGAATCCTTCCATCACAATCAAGCAAAGGAACGAACACAAGCATATGATCATGAATATAAAAACCAAGAATAAATATTTAAACAATTTAAATAACTTACTTGATTGCCTTTTTGTTGAAACTTTGATCGAATCCAAGCTCCAAAAGTATGAAGCCTCCAACGGTATCCACACGAACACAAAACCTCAAGAACCATTGCACCTTCACAACCCTTGGAAGAGACAAGCTCAGAGAGGAAGAGGGAGTGTACGGCTATGGAGGGGAAATCCCACACTAGGTCACGGCCTTGGAGTATCTCCACCAAAATATAGCCTCCTCTTTTATGATTTTAAGATGTGTGAACGTGTACATATAACACATATACAAATATTAATCGGATTAGGAAGGTTGTTAACTTAATGCGGAATCAACCGATGATGGATGCCAACGTCCTGTTGTTACAAGCCCCACAACGAACCTCGGTGCTCGTTTTTATGTTCTCGCAACGTAGAGAATAACCACAGCGAGCTATCCCCAATACTGTTCACGCACCCACGTCCAAGGAGCCTCAATGGTGATACTCCAAGAGAGAGCTCTAGTGAGAGAGAGAGAGAGAGAGAGAGAATGCTTAGGTAGAAGAGTTGAACTTCTGTTCTAATCCTATCACCTATATAAAATGAACAGAGTCCTAACTGTATATGGATTGCACTCATGCAATCCCACATCACCCTAACCACTTAGGATTAGGACTCATCCTAATCCTATCAGGTATTCCACTGAGACTAGGATGATTGCGCTTTAATGGGCGGATATTGGACTGGCCATAACCCAGCCCAAAAGTCTAACAGCTCCCACTCACCCACTAAGGGCAGATAATCTCAATCAACTCACTTACTCATCTCTTCATATAGGAAATGGGCCGTGCGACATTGCAAGAAGAAACAAACAATGACGGAAGCATAGATATTAAGTCACCATCAAGACTAACAAAAATGCATCACCCAGAGGCTACTCGCATATGTCCTAGATAATTTCATCAACACCAAATCAAGTATTCTCAATCCCTCATAGTGAGCAATACTTAATCCCACAATATATCAAGTGTTTAACAACTCATCAAACACAAAGTCGACATAAGCACTGGCCAGCTTATAAACTCATGACAGGGTCTATCAGTAAATTAATTTTCCCTAAGAACTCACACCAATTTAATTAGACTCAATTGCCTTGATATGCCCCATGTGGCTGTATCAATCATAGCCTTTAGGAAGCATGCTAAAGTAGCAACATCGAGCATCCTCTTCATGATTGAGCCTTAGGTCATAAGGACATAGGTTAGATCCCTCAAGATCTCAGTGGCTCACACAGTGGTGGAAAAGGGATCATCCAGCACTCCCACTGTTCGTCAGCATTAAGCACATACAGTATGACATGTAGGTGTTGACTCATGTAAATGAGCATGTCACTATCAAAATAACACCATACAGATGGATGTCTAGTCACTACAAAAGCGCCTAACTTCACACCTGGCCATCTCAGGCTTTACAAAATCGTGGAAAGAATTCTATGAACGATTCACAAGAATCTCATCTTAGTCATAACTAAGACGACTATCAATAAGTGGAATCTTAGCTCTCCACCTGAGCGCCATAGATTCCCCAGTCTTGTCTTGCTCGCTGCTTAAGCATCAAGGTGAATTACCTATGTGAGTAGGTAGATTTTGGCTTGGTGACATGTACTAATAATAATATGCACACAAGAATAATTATCTTAAGAGTAAATCACAATAGAACTCAATAAGTAATTATTATTAATAATAATGTCAAATACAACTCGTAGAGGTGTCACATCCTATGCAATCACATACTACCAACATGAGACTGAAACACATCTCTAGCAATAGGCTTGGTCAAGGGATCAGCCACCATGCTTCTAGTGGAAACGTGTTTCATGACCACCTCACCCCGCGCAACCACTTCCCGAATAAAATGGTACTTGATATCAATGTGCTTAGACTTCCCGTGGTACTTAGGATCCTTTGCATACGCCAAGGCTGCAGTACTATTAGAATACGAGATTACAGCCTCCTCAGAATGGGCTATAAAACCTAGGTTATGCAAGAATCTCCTCAACCAGGCAGCTTCCTATACAGTTGCTGGACATGCCACATACTCAAACTCCATCGTAGATAAAGAAACACAGGTTTGCTTCTTGCTGCACCAAGATACAGTGCCGCCTCCAAGAATAAACGCATAACCCAATGTGGATTTGCGTCCATCTCTATCACTGGCCCAATCAGCATCACTATATCCCTTCAGCCTCAAGTCACCCTTATGGAAACACAAGGCAATCGTCCCCAATGAGTTTCATGTTCGCCTCCGCACACCCTTGTGCGAGGCAAACTTCGTGAGGTTATATACGGAGTACTAGACGTCTGTTTGACGCTCATGACCTATCATTGCGAAGCTTGTGCGACATACTTTCTAAATATATATATTACACAACATATTGCGGAATTTTATGCGTCCAAAAAACTCTGTGAATCGCAACTTCGTTTTGCATTTTCTCTCAATCCATTCAATCCATACGTCCAAATTCGTTCAAATTTGACATGGACGATCCTCAGACACGTAAGAACATATCTAGACCGTTAATTTTGAAAAAAAGTCACAATTTTTTCCGAACCAAAATTGGACCCCAGAGAGAGAAAACGTGAACCAGCAATTCTAGGCAATTCTAGGCGAACAAATAGGCCTTACGTGGCTCTGATACCACTGTAAGATGTGTGAACGTGTACATATAAACATACAAATATTAATCGGGTTAGGAAGGTCGTTACCTTAATGTGGAATCAACCCGATGATGGATGCCAACGTCCTGTTGTTACAAGCTCCACAACGAACCTCCGTTCTCGTTTCTATGTCCTCGCAACGTAGAATAACCACAGCGAGCTATCCTCAATACTGTTCACGTACCCACGTCCAAAGAGCCTCATTGGTGATACTCCAAGAGAGAGCTCTAGTGAGAGAGAGAGAGTGAATGCATAGGTAGAAGAGTTGAACTTCTTTTCTAATCCTATTACCTATATAAGATGAACAGAGTCCTAATTGTATATGGATTGCACTCATGCAATCCCACATCACCCTAACCACTTAGGATTTGGACTCATCCTAACCCTATCAGGTATTCCACTTAGACTAGGATGATTGCCCTTTAATGGGCGGATATTGGACGGGCCATAACCCAGCTCAAAAGTCTAACAACAATGAATGGTTACTTAGTGCTAGCATGACCTATCATCACATATATATAGAGAACCAGTAGGGTTTCTATTTAATATTCTTTATTTATAAATTAGCCCCTTACTTATTAACAATTAATAATAAGGACCATGCTAATTATAAATTAGAATATTCCCCTCTTTAATTCAAGAAACTCACTTGTGTCCTTATGTGTGTGACCCATTGGGTTCATCCTAACCTAGTAGTGAACAGAGACATCTCAATGTTTCCTAAAAATAAAAACTTTCAATTTATGGTTCAATTAGAACAATTTCAATTTTGCCCTCAATGATAACACTTTATTATTAGGCCTTCACTAGTCATGAGTGACCTCTAGCAACATATCATGACGTACCCTAGGTGTGGGTGAATAGTAAAACTAAATGAACCCTTCATGTTACTTAATCCTTCATCCACTAATGTCACTGTTAAGATAATCAGGTATGGTTATAAGTCAAACCCTATCTTAACAATTTGATATATGTTCCACAAAATATAATCTCAATAAGATGAATCCGATGAAACTCTTTCACAGTTCACCTATCACTCTAGCGAGAGTGGTGGTAACATGAAGAGTGGTGGTAGTAGAAGTAAAGGGGTTAGAATGCTATTTGATAGGCATGTAAAACTCCATGTAGCATACTCATGCTTTGGTCATGTTCAGTGTACTTGTCCTCTAACGTGCACCCACAGGTTTGCCCTAATGTCTATAACTGTTGAGTAAGCATAGTTTGTGCTGATATTTTTGATTCATTAATGCTCAATTGATGAACCTATGACTAGGAACTTTTAAAGAAGATGTACTAAAAATATGTCTCCTCTTCTCAACTCTTGAGTTATTATCTTCTGAACATACAATCCATGGACTTATCATGCACAGAATACATAAATAGAACATGATGAATAATTCCTACCCTTTTATTAATATGATAAATGAACTAAGTTTGTCTCCTAATTACATCACTATTTTAGGACATACTACTAATAAACAGATGGCTAGCATAAAAGACCCCGACATTGATACTGATTTGGACACTGGCGATTGGAGAAGTCAATTACAACCCAATTCACGACAAAGAATTGTGAACAAGATGTAAGTTTTTTGGTTATTTGTATTTTTACTTTTTCTTCTTTTTTGTTTTTAAATATCAATCAGATTTCAGTCTTTTTAGATAATAATCTCTCGTTTATACATATATAGTCCTGATACTGTAAAGACTTTCTTACCTATCTTATTGTCACCCCACTTTCACTGGGATAGGTATTTTGAAAAATTGGCCATTGGATTAGATTATGCATATGTTTATTAGTCTGCCAAAAATCACAGTGATCCAATGATCGGTTTTCAAAATACAGTATGATAAACAATTGTTACGACATCTAACACTAAATACTGTAAGAGTGTTTCACAGACTGTATTTTGAAAACCAATTGTCAGATCACTGTAATTATTGGAATACATTGCATGCATAAGAAGATTGTCTAGTACAACAATCAATTTTTCAAAATACCTATCCTGGCTCCTAGAAGGGTTGGGCTAACATTAAGATAGGTAAGGACGCTCTTACCCGATCATAATTCTATATATATAGATAGACATGATCCTTTTGCAGAAGTTAGCATGAGGCCGATAGGTAATTCTTGTATATGTATTTTGAAACATTGATTGTTGGATTAGCTGCTATGCATAAGTATGTCAAGCATGCCAAAAATTACAGTAATCCAATGATAAGTTTCTTTGATATGTCACTGAGAAAAATTGTGACAATTTTCAGCAGTTATAATTTATTATGGTTTGTATTTTGAGATGCTGACACTGGCTCACTATGGTTTTTGGCATACATGACATCCATAACAAAAATATCTAATCCAATGGTCGGTTTTTCAAAATACATATCCCACAATTAATTGAAGGCCTCACGTTGACTTTCGCGAAAGTAAGCATATGCGCACAGAATCGGGACTATATATATATATATATATATATATATATATATATAGATTGGGTAATTTGTTAGGCATTAAGATATATAACTTCAAGATTGCTTTTCTGCAAAAGCTTTAATTACTCTAATTTGGAAGATAATTTCAATTTTATAAAGTTAAAAACTAATGCCCAAATGGATGTTATGTGATGGAAATTGAGGAACATAAAATTGAAACTCCACTTCTCTATAATGATAATGATACATGTTCTTCAATGGACATTTGCACCAATTTTAATCTTCTTGTTGCTTGCTTGCATCATGTTTTGATGGCATGATATTGGACTCTTTCAACGTATAGTAAAAAAACTTCATAACAATACCATAACATTTTCACATAGATCAAAAAAGGGTTGAGAAGTAATGGATGGCACTGTAGTTTCAAGTAATATTGGTCTTCTTATGATGTTTGATTACAACAGTGACCTAGGTTTTGTTGGTTTACTAGGGTAGTCTATAGACCATGTAAATCATGGTTCAAAAGACACCTATGCTGAATAGGACAGTCTCATTCTTTTCAACCCAAGAAGACCTCAAATGAAGTTTTGTATTTATGGTTCTTCAAGACATTAAAGTTTATGTAGTCATGTAGTACCATAGTACTTATATATATATATATATATATATAAAGAATTTCTCTTATCAGGTGATGCTCATTATAGCTTAAAATCAGCAAAGAAGCCTGGCCGTTGGATTGAAGAGGGGAGGCATTTAACGGCTGATCAGCAAATAACTTAAATGACCCGCTGATGCTCTACGACCCGCGTGTTTCGACCCGGGCATTCCCTAAACCCCAAATCAGAGGCTCCAAACGCACGCCATTCAGCCCCAAATCGATCTCCTCCAATCGAACCCCAAGCAGTGAAGAAGACGATCAGCCGAGCTCTATCTCCGATTAGTGTCTCCATCTCCGGCGGCCTGCGGTTCTCAAATCTTCTCTTTCCTCCCCAATTTCCACCTTCTTGTAAGTATGAGAAAACCCTAGCCCTCTGTTTGGATTCCAAGAAAACGATGGGAAATGCTACCCTAGCCCTCTGTTTGGTTTTTTCTGAGTAATTTTTGCTGAGGCATTTGTTGCCACCAAACCCTTACGTGACGAGCTTGAAGGTTGATTGTAATCGGCTTGATGATTGGGCAAAAGAAAAACATCATTTTTGAAACATATTTTGGGAACCCATCGTTTTCTCGGAATCCAAACAGAGGGCTTGTGGTTGGCACTTGTGATTTTGATTTTCTGGGTTGTTGTTGCGGAGCTGGTGGTGGCTGGTGAGGGCTTGTGGTTGGCACTGTGATGGCTGGTTTGTGGTGGCTGGTTTGGATTTCATGGAGAGGAAGGGAGATGGTGGTGGCTGGTGAGGGCTTGTGGTTGGCACTTGTGATGGCTGGTTTGGATTTCATGGAGAGGAAGGGAGATGGTGGTGGCTGGTTTGGATTTTCTGGGTTGTTGTTGCAGAGCCGGGTCGAAACACGCAGGTTGTACACGCTGGTTGTAGAGCATCAGTGGGTCATTTAAGTTATTTGCTGATCAGCCGTTAAACGCCTCCCCTCTTCAATCCAACGGCCAGGCTTCTTTGCTGATTTTAAGCTATAATGAGCATCACCTGATAAGAGAATATATATATATATATATATATATATATATATATATGGAGCATTTGCTGACTTTAAGTCAGCATTTGCTACAGGATCATTTCACTATATATATACATATACAGGGATTCTATTATAAGGTGCACCTTATGCAAAGTTGTGTAATGTGACCTCTATGAGGCCAAATGTATAACTGATTTTGAAAAAAACCGACCGTTGGATTAGATAAACTACTTATGAATTTCATGTTCGTCAAAAATCACAGTGATCCAATGGTCGTCTGAAAAAACTAGTGACGTTTTAAAGAACAAAAAGTCATAATTTTTTACTGTGGCATTTTTCAGACACCGACCGTTGGATGATTTTTAGCAAACATGAAATTCATAAGTAGTTCATCTAATCCAATAGTTGGATTTTTAAAATCAATTCTGCATTTGGCTCTATAGAGGTCACCTCAACCAACTTTGCGTAAGATGCACCTTATAATAGAAAGACATTATATATATGTATATATTGGTTTGGACATGTTAGTGACTTAATCTGTGTACTGCTAGCCTGGTTTACCAATTGTGGTTTTGTTACCCTTAATTACTTCCCCATGCCTTCATGGTCATTAACTCATTTGATGTCATATTTTACATGAGAAGAATGGAGACTTTGAAGAACCATCTTCCCTTTTCTGGCCAAGAGGGATTGCATGAAATTGAGAAGATTGCTGTAAGGTTTGAGGAAAAGATGTATGCTGCTGCTACAAGCCAGGTATATCCATCATTCAAGGTCTCATATCTAGTGAACTACATGATTCATCGTACTTGATCAGTCATCTCTTTGTGATTTATTAATGTCCTTTTGTATATATATTTTTACTAGTAAAAACGCTAACACTGTTGGATGTTTAATTTGTACAATAAATTACTCGTGTGATCTAAATTTTTCTTAATTTGTAACTTCAGACTGATTATCTAAGGAAAATATCTTTGAAGATGCTGACAATGGAGACAAAGTCCCGGAGTACCATAGCCAATTCTTTGCCATCCAACTCCCCTTGCAATAGCAAAAATCCCTCAGATCCAGGTAATAAAATAATGGAGTGATGTGCTTTTATGTGATGCAAGTTAAGAATTTGTCAACTTTTTAACCACCCCATTGCTATTGCTATTTGACATGGAGAGTAATTTAGCCCTTTTTTTACCTGCTTCCTAATCAATAATTATTTTGGAATGTGGACTATCCAAGGAAAAGGTATAATATGTTCGTTCATTGCTTTAGGAAATATTATTATTTCTTCTTTTTTTTTGGTTGGTGGGTGGGGGTGGAATGGGGAAGTTGGATACTGCATGACAAGAAAATTTTTCCATTTAGTTTTCAGTACCATTTGTTGTAAAATTTCATCCTTTAAAATGAATAAAAAGGATATGTTAACTTGATATGGTGAAACTGTCTTTACATGCTTCAAAATATCCTTATTTTAAAGACAACATTGTTTCTAGTGGTGTCAAATGCCTCTTAAGTCATGGATTAGTACATGCTTATCAGGTTCAGATTTTTTCTGAATGTTTGTTAATCTAACTTGTATCTATTATTGTTCTTTTTCTTGAGTAGCATCTCACAGTATGCAGTCTCAAGTGCATGACGGAGGGCAGACAATTCCTCTTCCATTGGCGGCTAATCAATCAGAGGCTCGCGAACAGCTGTTATGCCAGAACCAAAGTTTTCAGGGACAAAGGCATCGGGTGGGGTCTTCTTCATCCCTGGTGGTGAGGGGAAAGGCCAGGGGCGTGCAGCGTAAGCCTTACCAATTTTAAAACTGTATATTTAAAAAAAGTATATAAAAATATTATTGAAAAAAGAAAATAAAAATCTATAGCAATAAAATTTATTACAAAAAATGCAAAAAAGAAACTTTCAAAATGACCAATGTAGTATCCAATTCTTAGAAGCATACGGAATCTAGACAGCAGACAGTAGCAGTTTTGGAATCAACAGCAGTTTCTTTACCATCAACAACTACAGCAACAGATTTTGAAGCAGAAGTTCCAGCTGGATAATGTCCCACACTCACTCATGCAATCTCACATCCAGCAAAAGCAGCAGAGCATGTTACAACTTACTCAGTTGCAATCTTCTCAGCAATCTGATATACAAGCATCATCCGCTGTCCAGCCTTTGTCCTGCCATCAGCTCCACTCCCTGGCTTTCAATAGAGTCAGCAATCTTCTGTTCAGCAATCAACGCAGTATATATATGTGTGTGTGTGTGTGTGTGTATATGTTTCATGAACATCCATGTACAATAAATTCTCAAGCAACTGCAACAGCCACAACAGGTTCCTAGCCTGTTTTACATAAACATAAAACACCATTATATGTTTCATCGGCTAATATTGTCATCCCATCAGAGCAGCTAATATGGCAACAACCAAATGCTCCAAACATTCAACAAAATCAATTATCCATGACATGGAGCAGCAGCTGCTGGAGTAATGACTGCAGGGGATGCTGGGCCAGCAGAGTAATCTTCCAAACCTGCGGCAGCAACAGCAGTTAATTGATCAGCAAAACCATCTCTCAAATATATTTTGCTGTTTTGTGCTTTAAGGTTTTTATATTTCGTGAAGGTATCGATACTGTATACTGTATTTTAATCATTAGTTCGTTACTCAATTAAAATTAATTGAGTAATGAACTAGAACTCTTTGAATATAAATAAATGTGTTAAAAATTCATATACATCCATAATTTATTATTATTTTGAAAAATATTTTTACGATATATTTTTATAATATATCGTGTAAGTTATATGATACTAGCTTGCAAGTTAAAAAGTTATAAAAATAAAACTAAAATTTTGTTTGAATTGTATTATAATTTTTTAAATGTTATTAAATTTTTTATTTACTCTTTTAAGAATAAAAATTTTGGCTCATGTTTTTTTAATTATAATTTATTTTTGGCATTTTAGTTTAATTTTCTTTGAAATATTTATAACTATTTAAAAAAGCAAACTGAAATAAGCAATTTTAATTTTATAAAAAAATTCATGCATGTAACATTTTCTGGCCTCCGTTTGTTTAATGGTAATGTCACAAGCGTTCATATGATTGTATTTTTTCACTATTGTGACGGATATACTTTTGAGCGAGAGTTTGTCCAATTTCAAAACGGTGAAAAAGTGTCTCTCGGAGAGGATCAATTTGACACAAATTAAAAGTCGAGGGATCAATGTGTCACAATTAATAGTTCGATAAGGGGCAATGTGAAAATGGTCATAGTACAGAGATCAATTGATAATTTCCCTTAAATCCGAAAAAAATCCAAATTCTTTTGATATTGGATATGGCATGAATTTATCTGACCGAAAAGCAATTTGACAATTTTTTATTAACAGCCAAGTAAGATACCAACACCATAAAACAGGCAAAGAAGCTCCACTAAAAAAAGAAAAGCAAAGAATCCCCACTCGGGAAATTACCCAAGGCAGCAAATGGGAATAGATTCATTGAGTTAGGTTTGAGAAAAGAACATGCATCTCAATACAACCGTTATTAGTTTTCTAAAAAGGAAAAAGCACCAAGTTATTGATTGAAAAAAAAACAGGAAAGAATCATTAAGGTTCGTTTATTGATTGAAATTTTACTGTTTTAAGTTTGAAGAAATGTTTTTAAAAAATCCTAGATGGACTAAATTTTAAAACCAAATAATGTACGCGACACCAAGTCTTAGAAAAATGCTACATGATTTTATTGTGCATTAAGTGGATGACAAATAAGGGAATGAAAATGGATTTCTGATGCAGGAAGGTGGTGGAGTTGCAGAGAAATGGAGGTGGCTGTTTTTGAACTTTGGCATGCATTTCACCTAATTATTAATAAAGCTAGCTAGTAGGACAAATTACAAAATATACAGGATCAATGCAGTTCACCCATCAAAGGGGGCTACGTCCATATGCCAATTAAGTAAGATACCAACACCTTAAAACAAGCAAAGAAGCTCCACTCGGGAAACAACCTAAGGCAGCTGATGATGTCGGAAATAGTCAGAAGGAGGTATATTAAATCAAGGAAGGAAATACATGGATAGAACGATAGCTCCGCTCCTGGACACCGGTGAGGTGCCTGCCAATTGAACTCCGACGGTCAAGTTAGAGAAAGGAGATGAGCATGGATATTGAAGAACTAATTGGGGATATCAGAGCATACCTTGCCTTTGCAGAGTATGCCTTTATATAGTTGATTTTAGTCATCTGGCTTCTGCATGATGGAGGTCATCTCAGTGGTTTAGTAACCTAATCCACTCTATTCACTCTCAATCACATTAATGTTTGCGTGATCATCCCCCATGATCATTTATGAAAGGCCTTAACCAATCATTTCGTACTTTTACCTACGCTTGATTTGAGGTTCTGACACCTTAATCATCAATCTCACAGTATGCACAGACCTAACCGTCCCATCGGTCAGATCTGCATTAGGTCTGTCAGTTTAGGACAGAAGTCAGTATATAAATCGGGATGCAGAACCCCCGATTAGGTGGTAACAATTCCTCGGCGGGGAGAATACTTGGATCGAGTATTTACTTGTTCGGGGGAAATCAATATCCCCGAACAAGTCTTGAAACTCCCACTATCATTTGGCCATTTATTAGACACGCGTTGCTTGACTAGGGATAGTTTGGTTTTTACCCTCTTCAGTTGCCCCCTACTTGGGAATCTGATCACTGTTTCAGGAAGAATCGCAAGTACATAAAAAAAAACGTAATCCCGATCTGGTGCGTCAGACTGATTCTCCAGCGACCTGGTAATTATTACTTTTTGGACTTCGATACGACTGTTCATCAGCTCAATAATGGATCAAGCCGTCACGCATTAATTAGCTCTATCCTGCTCGAGGTGGCAGGCGTCTCCTTGGACACCGTGCTCGAGGGGACGGTTGAAGCGAGTAATGATTATAATGACGTCATTCATTAAATTTGGACACGCGGCTTTCAATGATTGGTCCTTAGGTTGGAAGCCTATAAAGGAGAGGATTTCATCTTTCCTCCTCACTTGTGCTTCTTCGAATTCGAAACCCTCGCCGGAGTTTGCCGCAGTTTCGCCGGAGCGAACTTCATTCGGGTAGGGTTCGTTCCAGTCGCTTTCTCCGATCGTCGAGCCATCCAGAGGTATTTTTCTTTCCTCTTTTTCATTTTCACCGTTCATTTTTGCATTTTCCTTTTCCAAAGGTTTTAGTAGAAGTTTGAGTTACCCACTTTTTCCTTTTCTTTGAGTTTTCCGGCGTAATCTTCAAGTTGATGACCTTTTGAGTTCCTCCTCCGTCATTCTGATTCCCTTCGTTGAATACTTTTGTCATTTTGCCGTTTTCCATTAGGGATCCCTGATCAAGCTCTTTAGAAAATGGCCAATCGAGGTAATAGACCGCCAAGGTTTCACCCCGTCGATCAAGATTCGAATGAAACGTCCTCGTCGGGGTCCTCATCTGAAACATTTGAGTGGACCCGATCAATGCCCATCCGCCGCAGTTTTTACCTGACCCCCCATTTCCGTTCGTTCACATCAACCTTCTTAGGGAGGACGAAGAGTCTAGGATTAGGTCCAAGTATAACATCCCTGATTCAGTAAGGATCCGAATCCCGGGGGCCAATATTCGCGTTACCGACAATCTGCCCGGGGAAGTTTGTTTTTACGAAGAGTCATTTATTGCGGGATTAAGATTTCCCTTTCAAAGTTTTATTAGAGAAACCTCGAACACCCTAGGAATCTGCCCGGTTATGCTGACGCCGAACTCTTGGAGGGTCCTGATCGGTTTTATGATTCTCTGGCGGTCGAAAGGTTGGCCGTTGAATTTCTCCGACCTGATGTGCCTGTGCTTTGTCAAGGAGAATTCTCATGCATCTCCCGGGTGGTGGTATATTGGGAACCGATCCAAAAGGCCAGGTATACGGGGCCTTCCATCTTCAATAAAAGAATGGAAGAACAAATATTTTTTCGTAAGCGGGGTAGGTTGGGAGTTTGGCGACGGCGAAGAGCTCGTCTTCCCGATACCCCGACTATGGTCCCCCCGACCAGGTTCGTCGTTCAATTCCTCGTGATTGAACTCATCATATGCATACGCTTTTCTTTTTTATTGCGTATATTTTTATATATATTTTTCATAACGGGAACATTTTTATTTCAGCAAGGAAGTCACCCCGATCCCCAGCTCCTTCTGACTCCATTCTTGAAAAGTTCGAAGTCCTTGAAAGATCAGTTCGGGATTGGACCCAGCTGAAATCGGGCAATGCTTACAGAAATTTCTTCTTGTGGTATCAGCTGGTTCCAAGAGCTTCTTCCCCGATCAACCGTCCTTTCCGAGATAAAACAATAGACGGACAACCGATTGAGAATTTCCTCGGCCAATCCAGACATTTCTCAATCGGAGACAACACTCGGGCAGACGAAGAACATGTCCTGAGGGAGATTCGGGAGAGGCGAGGTCGCAAGCAGTCGAAAAGAAGAAAGAACCATTCTGAAGAAGGTACCTCGATCTTCACCACTTGAATTTTTTTTTATATTTTTTTTTTTGCTGACAATTACTCTCATACCCTTGCTTAGAGATGATCGATATGGATGACATCCTTGAGGCTGACGACCCGGTCGAAGATCCCGCTCCTCGAGCTCAAACACGAGAGACCGGGGAAGGTTCCCGTCCTAAAAAAAACAGAAGAAGCGTCAACACGAACGGGTGCCCGACCAAACTATCCCTGATCCGAACACTGACGGATCCAGGCTTAGGGCTTTCAGGACTCCCACTGGAGAATGGCTGAGCATGGGTTCTCGTTCCCCGACTTCTTTATCCATCCCCGGCCTGAATAACAACAGTTCGTTGCTGGTCGATAGCCAGGCCTGCATCGATCTGCTGAACGGGGTTTCTTTTGAGAACTACCAGTCCTTGATGAAGAGCATGGTTTTCAAGAACCTTACTGAACACTATGCCACTACCGCTATTCGGGTAACGTTATTTTTCCGTATAAGTTTTTAAAATTCTTCGCCCTTCTCTGCTCTTTCCTCTAAATCATTTTTATTTATTGCGACTAGAGTGCTATGGCCGGGTTCTATGCCATCAACCAGTACAAGGAGGCCTGGAGGCTTAAGAACTTTGCCGAGGAAGGCCTACGTATCTCGAAATGTGAGGTTGATCGGCTGGCGCAAGAGGTTTCTGAAGAGAAGGTCGCTCGGGTTGCAGAGAGTTCAAAGTCTAAGAAGGTGGAAGAGTCACT
This sequence comes from Hamamelis virginiana, assembly GCA_017140935.1. Taxonomy (NCBI): domain Eukaryota; kingdom Viridiplantae; phylum Streptophyta; class Magnoliopsida; order Saxifragales; family Hamamelidaceae; genus Hamamelis; species Hamamelis virginiana. The sequence goes on along the minus strand of JAESVK010001330.1, from coordinate 265,156 downwards.
TTCTCAGAGGGTCACCGATCTCGAGGGTGAACTGGCCAGAGCTCGGAATGCTGAATCCCTTGTTCGGGAGGAGGCGGTCGCTGAGTATAAGGCCTCCGAGGATTTCAGGCGTGCTTTGATTGGTGAGGCTAAGGGATTCCTGACCACCGGTTTTCAGCTCGTTCGAGACCTAATGGCCGAGCTGCATCCTGAGGTGGATTTGTCCAGCGTCACTCTTCAAGAGGCTAGAGCTCGAAGGTCGGCGCGCAAGTCTGCCCTTCCAGCCATTCCTCACCAAGGCGGCTCCCCGAATCCTCGTGCCGTTCTGCAGGAGACTCTAGGGTCAGTCCCAGCCGAAGATCGTGAGGGATCCGTGACCCCGACCAGCCGAGATCGATCCATTCAGATTGATGATTAGCTTTTTCAGTTTTTTTGCTTCGTGTAATCAGGACTTTGGATCCCCTTTTCCGAATATTTTGTAATGTTTTGCTTAGAAACATTGTACCATTTTTGTGATTTTGCATAGTACCATTTTTGTGATTTTGCGGAGTTATATTTGCCCCCCAGATCGGGTAATCATTACTTTTAATTGTTTTCCCGATCTGTTTATGTTGCATGATTTTCATGATGGTCGTAGATTAGATACCGTAGTATCTGAGGCAAAATTTTTTTACTGACTGATCAGGTCAGGAATATTTCATGCCCCCCGATCTCCGTGATCGGTTTCAATAGAATTTTTGGTTTCTATTGGCCCAAAATCCCTTGGGTCTTATAGTGAGTTGTAGATATAATCCGTAAGAAATTTCTGCAAAAGAATAACTCGAAACGGGTTAAAAATTGTATTGCTATACGTGAGTAAACGATGAAGTATATTAAGGATTAACAAAAAATACAATTAATACAACTTCGAATATTCGGGTAACATAGTAAAAATTCAAAAAGGTTCGAACCCAATGGTTCCGATTCGAATCAATACGTGTTACTGGTAATATTTCTTCAAATGCACGACATTCCATGGACGTTTTAATTGCTTTCCTTCGAGATCGGTGATCCAATATGTGCCTGGTCGGGTATAGTGTTGAACTATGAATGGTCCCTGCCAATTGGGCTATAGTTTTCCTGGGTTAGGGACCTTTTTGAGAACCAGGTCACCAGGTCGGAAGTGCCGACTTCTGACGTTCTTGTTATAATCTCGGGCCATTTGTTGCTTGTAAGCTGCCATTCGGGCTCTAGTTGTTTCTCTCTTTTGCTCGAGCATATCTAAATTGAACCGTAACTCAACCTCATTTAGCTCGGGGTTAAAAGAATCGACTCGGTGGGATGGAATGCCGATTTCCACGGGGATCACAGCCTCCAATCCGTAGGTTAAAAAAAAAGGGGTTTCACCAGTCGGGACACGGCTGGTTGTATGGTAAGCCCATAGAACGGAAGGCAGGTCATCAACCCATAAACCTTTTGATTGATCAAGTCTCTTCTCCAATGACTAAATGATTGTTCTGTTGGTGACCTCGACTTGACCATTTGCTTGCGGGTGCCCGGGTGAAGAAAAATTGTTCCGGATACCGAGTTCCTGGCATAGATTGCGTAAGCCTTTGTTGTTGAACTGGGTTCCATTGTCTGCAATTAGGGTCCTTGGGATGCCGAAGCGACAGATGGGGTTTTCCCAAATGAAACTGCGAATGTTGGTTTCTGTAATGTTCGCAAGCGGTCGCGCTTCCACCCATTTAGTGAAGTAATCAATGGCAACAACAAGGAATTTCTTCTGATCTTTTGATCGGGGTAGAGGCCCGACGATATCAATTCCCCATTGTGCAAATGGCCAAGGACTTGAGATCGGGACAAGCTCTGTAGGTGGCCGATGTGGGATCGGGGCGAATCTCTGGCATTTGTCGCACTTTTTAACAAGATCGACGGCATCTTTTTCCATATGGGGCCAGAAGTAACCTTGTCGGGCTGCTTTTTTGGCAAGGGATCTAGCTCCAGCATGGTTGCCGCATATGCCCTCATGTATTTCCCTGAGGATGTATTCCGCCTCATCAGGTGGTACACACCTGAGGTACGGGCCGACAAATGATTGGGGATAAAGGCTTCCATGTTGGATGCAGTAACGGGCAGCCTTGCTTCTGATTCTCCTTGCCTCTGACTTGTAGGGAGGAAGTGTTCCCGATTGAATGTAGCTGAATATGGGGTCTAACCATGATGGACTTGGTTCAATCAAAAAGACTGGCCTGTCTAAAATATCGATTGTTGGGTACTCAGCTAGCTTAATTACCACCGATCTAGGAAGATTTGCTCGAACTGCAGATGCCAAGTTAGCCAAAGCGTCGGCATGGCATTTTTCTTCTCGGGGTATTTGAGTGATGGAGACCTGACTGAATTTGTTGAAGACAAATTTTGTTTTGGTCAGGTAGCTTTGCATGTGTGGCTCTTTTGCTGCGTAGCTTCCGTTTACCTGATTAACAACAAGTTGTGAATCACTGAAAATTTGTAGATATTGAACGGATAGATCAGCTGCCATCTGAAGACCAGCTAGTAAAGCTTCATATGCAGCCTCGTTGTTTGTTGCTTTAAAACATAACCGAAGAGCTAACTCGATTTTTTCACCTTCAGGAGATAAAAGAACGATCCCTGCCCTCGATCCCTTTGAATTGGAGGATCTGTTGACGAACAATTTCCAGAAAGGAGGGGACACATGTTGCCCCGAATAGATGATCGGTGTTTGTAGTTGATCGGTTGAATGGGTTTCTGACTCTCTTTGTTGTCCTTCGGTTTCTGAATTTGGTGTGCATTCGGCAATGAAGTCAGCCAAAACCTGGCCTTTTATGGCCAACCGAGGTTGGTACTCAATATCGAACTCACTCAATTCCACGGCCCATTTGATCATTCTTCCTGATGTCTCCAGTCGATGAAGCACGTGCCGTAGTGGCTGATTTGTGAGGACGATCACTGGGTGCGCTTGGAAGTATTGTCTCAGCTTTCGAGCAGAGATCACGACCGCATATGCCAACTTCTCTAAATAGGGGTAACGAATTTCGGCACCGATCAGGACTTTGCTAACATAATAAACAGGTCTCTGGATGTTCCGATCCTCTTTGAGGAGGACCGAGCTGATAGCTGTTGGAGAAACACCCAGGTAGAGAAACAATGTTTCTCCTTGATCGGGTTTGGATAGGAGCGGTGGAGAGCCAATGTACGTTTTCAACTGCTGAAATGCATCCTCGCATGTAGGTGTCCAACTGAATTTCTTGATTCCACGAAGAACGTTGAAGAATGGAAGCCCTTTCTCAGATGACTTGGAAATAAATCTGTTAAGGGCGGCAATCCGACTAGTTAATCGTTGAACATCTTTAAATGATTTCGGGGAGTCCATATCCAGCAGAGCCTGAATTTGATCGGGGTTGGCTTCGATTCCCCTTTTTGTTACCAGAAAACCGAGAAACTTTCCTGATGAAAACTTGAAAGAGCATTTCGTCGGGTTGAGACACATTCCGCATTGCTTCATGATTGCGAAAGCCTCGGCTAGGTGTCGTATGTGGTCAGAGGCATGTAAGCTTTTAACAAGCATATCATCGATATATACTTCCATGGTTACCCCGAGCAGTTTCCTGAACATTCGAGTTACCATCCTCTGGTATGTTGATCCGGCATTCCTCAGCCCGAAGGGCATTCTTGTGAAGCAAAACATTCCATATGCTGTGATAAAAGCTGTCTTTTCTTGATCGGCGGGGTGGAGCAAAATTTGATTATAGCCGGAGTAGGCATCCATGAAGCTTAAGAGCTCGTGACCCGCTGTTGCATCTTATCAATTCATGGGAGCAGAAAGCTGTCCTTTGGGCAGGCTTTGTTCAAGTCCTTAAAGTCGATACACACCCTCCACTTTCCATTTTTTTTTCTTGACCACAACAAAATTTGACAGCCAATCCGGGTAGAAAGTTTCCCGAATGAAACCGGCCTGGAGAAGTTTCCGAACTTCCTCTTTGATAGCTATGGCCTTTTCTGCTGAAGCTGCGCGCTTCTTCTGCCGAACTGGCTTGAATGAGGGATCTGCCCTTAGTTGGTGTGTGGCAATGGCAGGATCTATTCCGGGCATGTCCTCATGCCCCCAGGCAAAGATGTCCCAGTTCGCCCTTAGGAAGGTAATCAGTTCGGACCGGATGTGGTTGGGGAGCTTTGAGCAGATGAATGCAGTTTTGGATTGGTCGGTTGGATGGATCTTGATCTCTTCAAGGCCTTCAATTGGGGTCGAACATGGGCCATTTTCATCTCTCAGGTAGGCCATGCCATGTTCGGGCCCCATTAATTGCTACTTAGACTGGTCGGGTTGCTCTAGCTCCTGGTTGGGATGTGAAGTTTTAAGCGGGGAGCTTGTCGGCGGCAATGGTGGTGGAAGAGGTAGCTGCTGTATGATCAGGAGGGTGGCGTCCTGTACTGACGCGATGTTGAAGCACGATCTGGCAATGATCTTATCGCCTTTGGTTTCTCCAGTCCTGTGGATGGTGGGGAATTTCATAGACAGGTGTAAAGAAGATACCGCTGCACCAAAGTCATTCAACGAAGGTCTGCCAAGGATTGCGTTGTACGCGGTTGGGCAATCAACTACTATAAATTGTGCATCACGGGTCGCCTGTTTGGGAGCATCTCCAATCGTGATTGTGAGGCTGGTCCAACCGAGTGGATTTACGGACGAACCATTGAATCCGACCAGAGGAGCCTTGATTGGAAATAGATCGAAAATCTTCATTCCCATTCTTTCATAGGCAGAAACGAAGAGAATATCTGCTGAGCTGCCCGTGTCTACGAGAATTTTACATATCTCGAAATTAGCGATCACAGCCTTGATGACCAGAGCATCATCATAAGGAAGGTGGATTCCGTTCATCTCGTCTCAAGAGAACGTAAGCAAGCCATATCGGGGGGGTCATGTGAGTTGAGTAACACAAGTGATCGGGTGGGGTCGATCTTGCAGCTCTTGCGTAGGCCTTTCTGGCAGAGTTGCTTTCTCCAGCCAAGGTAATGCCACCGTGTATCGAGTCGATAACCCCAGCGAGCCGTTGTCGAAGATCGGGTTGCTTCTGAGTCTGATCAGTTTCCGCCGCTTGGCCTTTTTTATTCCGTATCTGATCAATAAATTCCTTTAAATACCATTTTTTTTTATCAAACTTTCGATTTCGTTTTTCAGATCAAAGCATTCTTCGGTCAGGTGTCCGTGGTCCCGATGAAATGCACACCATTTGTTTTTGTTCATTTTCTTAGGATCTGATCTCATTTTGTTCGGCCATTTTACGAAGGGCTGCCCCTGCACCTCATTCAAAATGTGATTGATGGGCATTTTGAGCGGGGTGAAGTTAGTGAATCTTCGGACCGACGATCTGTCTTTCTTATCGGCCTCCGATCTCTGCTTCTTGTCAAACGGTCGTTTGTCCTCCTGATCTTTCTCCTTCATTTTCTGACTGGAGTCTTTGTTCTTTTTGTCGGAGTCAAATACATCATCGACCCCGATGTACTTTCTCGCTCTCTCCAGTAATTCCGTCAAGGTCTTCGGTTCCCTTTTAGCAAATGAAATTATGAGGCTTTTACATCTTAAGCCCTTTATCATGGCCGCAATGGCGACTCCCTCGTTAAGAACGTCGACCTCGAGTAGCGCCGAGCTGAATCTATGAACGTAGGCCTTCAGATTCTCGTTTTTCTCCTGATCAATGTTGAGCAGGTAGGTCGCCGATCTCTTTGGTCGGTGACTGCTTACGAAATGTGTTATAAGCGCCGCACTTAGACTGTGGAACGAGTCTATAGATAAGGGGGCGAGTCTTTGAAACCAGGTTCTCGCGGGACCCTTGAGCGTCATTGGAAAGGCTCTGCACATAATCGGGTCGGAAATACCCCTTAAATGCATGTGATCTTTAAACGTGAGGACATGTTCCCTTGCATCTGTTGTTCCATCATAAGAGTCAATCGTAGGAAGTTTGAACTTCTCGGGAATGATCTCTTGAAGGATGAGGGAGGTGAATGGGGATGTGTGAGCAAACTTTTCTTGATCAGACCGGGTATCCCTGGGCGGATTGTTCCTCTGGGTGTTTGTCATCATCGGTTTGGCCGTTGTTACTCGAGCTTGTCGGGGTATGGAGGACCGAGATCCACACGATCTATTGGGCTCGTGATCTCCAACGCCTTTGTTGCGCCTCTCAAGATTGGTCGGCCTTCTTCAGGAGCGAACTTCCGAACTGCTAACCTCACCCTCCTGCATGAGCAGTCGAGTTTGAGTGTTTTTCTTGTTGATAGGGAGGGCCGATCGGTGGCTTTCCACGTTCATTCGTCTTTGATGAGAAACGTTGACGTGATCAATTACTCTTCTCTGAACTGGTATCACTGGTGCATAGGGCGGAATATTTACTGGGGAATGGTTTTGTACTCCATTCGACATAAAAAGCTCATGTTGGCGAGACAGGTTCTGGATTATTGACGTCATTTTCTCAATATTCTTTTGCATGTAGAAAATTTGGTGTTAGACAGGATCGTTAATTGACGAGGATCCAATTTCGTGATGAGGAGAGTTATTCTCTGGCGAGACTATTGGTTGAATTTGGTCAACAAGTTGAGGATGATCAACCGGCGGGGTTGATCCAGTTATTGGCAAGGGAGTAGCCACGGGAGGCGCATGTCCGCTGGGAAGTGGTGGATGAGTATTGACTGCACCGGCAACGACCTGTTCTCCTTCGTTGTTGATGCCGGAGCGAGTGACCACCATCTTAACTTTGCAGAGATAGATCTTTTAAGGAAAGGGCACAAAAAATTTTAGATTTTTCAGGCCCCACGGTGGGCGCCAAACTGATGATGTCGGAAATAGTCAGAAGGAGGTATATTAAATTAAGGAAGGAAATACATGGATAGAACGATAGCTCCGCTCCTGGACACTGGTGAGGTGCCTGCCAATTGAACTCCGACGGTCAAGTTAGAGAAAGGAGATGAGTATGGATATTGAAGAACTAATTAGGGATTGATAGCATACCTTGCCTTTGCTGAGTTTGCCTTTATATAGTTGATTTTAGTCATCTGGCTTCTGCATGATGGAGGTCATCTCAGTGGTTTAGTAACCTAATCCACTCTATTCACTCTCAATCACATTAATGTTTGCGTGATCATCCCCCATGATCATTTATGAAAGGCCTTACTTAACCAATCATTTCGTACTTTTACCTACGCTTGATTTGAGGTTCTGACACCTTAATCATCAATCTCACAGTATGCACAGACCTAACCGTCCCATCGGTCAGATCTGCATTAGGTCTGTCAGTTTAGGAGAGAAATCAGTAAATAGATCGGGATGCAGAACCCCCGATTAGGTGGTAACAATTCCTCGGCGGGGAGAATACTTGGATCGGGTATTTACTTGTTCGGGGGAAATCAGTAACCCCGAACAAGTCTTGAAACTCCCACTATCATTTGGCTATTTATTAGACACGCGTTGCTTGACCAGGGATAGTTTGGTTTTTACCCTCTTCAGCAGGAAATGGAAATAGATTTCATTGAGTGTGGTTTGTGCATGTGTACATATAACAAACCGTTGAGCTTAATTGTCAGGAATACTCTCTTTCTCTTGCTAACAGCTTTTTGGTTTTCTTGCAACAACACCAAAAAGAATAGAGAAAAAAAATGGCAGAAACTATTCACTCCGTCGTTACTGAAGAAGTATCGAAAAAGATAGTCTCATTCACTCTCTCTCAGATTTCATTGGTGTGGGGTGTAAAAAAAGAGCTGAAGAAACTCGAAAACACCTTCTCCGCCATCAACGCTGTAATTTTAGATGCGGAGCAACAACAGGCAAAGAATCATGCTATGAGAGACTAGCTAGAAAAGCTTAAAGACGTTGTTTACGACGTGGAGGATGTGCTGGATGAAGTTTCAACGGAAGCTTTGCGTCAAAATGTGGAGATTCATGGGAGCATGTGTAAAAAGGCTAGCAACTTCTTTTCACACTCAAATCCACTTGCATTTTGTTATAAGATTGGTAATAAGATAAAAGATGTCAGGGAGAAATTAGACAATATTGCCTCGGATAGGAGAAACTTTGAATTTAACAGCCAAGTTGTTGATGCGCAAATCGAAACTAAAGCGAGGGAGCAAACCCACTCCTTTCCACAAGAGTCAGATTACATTGGAAGAGTTGATGATAAGAAGCATATTGTCGATCTTTTGCTGAGTTCTGGTGATGATAAGGGGCTTTCTGTTATTCCCATAGTTGGACTTGGAGGCTTGGGGAAGACAACACTTGCAAAATTGGTCTACAATGATGATAATGTAGTACAGAATTTTAATTTAAGAATGTGGGTTTGTGTATCCGATGATTTTGATATTAAAAAGTTAGCAGAAAAGATTATAAAATCTGCCATAGGTTCAAATTGCGGGTACTTAGAGTTGGATCAATGCAAGCACTCCTTCGAGATAGTTTAAAAGGTAAAAGGTTTATGCTGATTCTAGACGATGTATGGAATGAAGACCCTACAAAGTGGATGGAATTGAGAAGTTTACTGTTGGGCGGTGCAACTGGAAGTAAGATTGTTGTAACTACACGCAGTATAAAGGTTGCTTCAATTATGGGAACAATTACCCCATACAGGCTAGGAATTCTTTCGAATGATGAATGTTTATCTATATTCGTGAAATGGGCATTCAAAGAAGGGCACAATAAAGAGCATCCAAAGCTACTGGAAATTGGAAAGGAAATTGTGACCAAGTGTGGTGGGATTCCTCTAGCGGTTAGAACTCTAGGATGCCTACTGTGTATGGAAACGAAGGAAAGTAAATGGATTTATGTCAAAGATGATGACATTTGGAAATTGGAACAAACGGAGAATGATATTCTACCAGCCTTGAGGCTTAGCTATCAACGATTGCCGTCCCATTTGAAACAGTGTTTTGCGTATTGCTCCATATATCCAAAAGATTATGAAATAGCCAAATCAGATCTAATCAATCAGTGGTTAGCACAAGGGTTTCTAAAGTCAGCTAATGAAGGTCAGTAGGTAGAAGAAATTGAGAATTAGTATTTTAATGAATTATTGTCAAGATCCTTCTTCCAAGATGCAGAGGAAACTTTTGATGGTGACATTTATAAGTGTAAAATGCATGATATTATGCATGATCTTGCACAGTTAGTGGCGGGGCGTAGAGGTTGTGAATGTGGATTTTAATTCCAAAGTGGTTTCTGAAAGAGCTCGACATGCGTTATTTTTCGAATATAATTTGTTGGGGAAAAAATTTCCTGCTTGCTTACTCAATGCAAAGAAGTTGCGGTCTTTCTCTTTCGCATATAAGCTGCGGTCTGCTAATAAATCCTTTGTTGATGCGCTGATATTCCATTTTAAGTGCCTGCGTGTCATAGATTTAAGTGACTCCAAATTGGAGGAGCTACCAAGTTGTGTTGGTAAGTTGAAGCATTTGAGGCATCTTGACCTATCAGATAATCCAAGCCTTAAAGAACTCCCAAATTCCATTTGCAAGCTATTGAATCTGCAAAATTTGGATCTCAATGGTTGTAAGGAACTTCAAGATTTGCCTAGAAACATTGGGAAATTGATTAGTCTGAGATATTTTCGTCTAACATCACAATTGATATGCTTGCCAAAGAAAGGGTTACAAGGCTTGACCTCTATTAAATTATTGACTCTCCACCAATGTAATCGTCTTACATCGTTGTCTGAAGGGATCCAACACCTCGGTTTCCTTCAAAGATTGAGAATAAATGAATGTTCGAGTCTAACTTCTCTCCCTAGCGGTATGAAACATCTCTCTGCCCTTGAAAAATTGAGCATTAGAAATTGTGAAGAGCTTGATTTGTTGGAAGGAGAATATTTCAAAGGCATGAGGAGACTTCGAACACTAACAATTGTGGGGTTTCCAAAATTAGTGGCTCTGCCCCAGGGACTTCAACAGTCTGCTGCAACTCTTCAAAATTTAAATATTAGAAATTGCCCAAGGTTGACAAAACTGCCAGAATGGCTGCAGGCCCTTGCTTCACTGCAAATACTTTATATTTGGAATTGCCCCAATTTGTTGTCTCTGCCGGAAGGGATGTCGTGTCTCACCGCTCTGAAAAAATTATCCGTTAGAGGGTGTCCGCATTTGAGTAGAAGTTGCGTGAAGGATGTAGGTGAGGATTGGCCAAAGTTATCTCATATTCCTAACATTGGCCTCGATGATAAATATTTGGCTCAATGAATCAAATTTAATCCAAGAAAATTTGGAGGTTTGTATCTCTCTCTGTCTCTCTTTAAATTTTATTCTAAATCTTAAAATTCTAGGCTTCTTGCTAAAAGCTTTCTCGGTTCTTCAGCGCTTTCCAAATCTTGGTGGGTTCTCAATTGGGTGGATTAGGAGGTGTCAATTTGGGGTTGGATAGTAGCTTTCAAAAACAACTTCTTTTGGGGCTCATTGGCGCTACAGGGTCTCCAATCTTGATGTTCAATTGTTCATAGACAAGCTCGATCAACTCCATTTCACTTATGGTTTGTCGAACTGGGGATCGGATGTTGTCGATCTGTTAGTATATTGTTTTTGGCATATATAACTCTGGTTATATGTGATTGTATTGTAATATATATCATGCTAAAGTATTCAAGTAGTTTTGTATTCTGGATCAAATTTATGTTCTAAGTACATTTATATGCAATTTTTTATTTTAAACTTTTTTTTACTCGTGTCACGCTTTGATCATTATTGCTGTTCTAGGCAAGATTAATGATGCCTTTTGTCAGATTGTAATTTCAGGGATGATTATGATGCTATAATCTTGTGATCCTCTTTCTATCCCTAGAATTGCATGATTAATATGATAATAGGAATTGAGGAGAAGAAACAATGAAGAATACTACTCCAGGATTTCCAACATTGCAAGTTTCAAAATTTTGGAGAATGGGGCTTTGTGAGCTTCCATTTGGTCCTGGCTTGGAGGATGAAATACGACAAACTACTCGAGGTCCTGTTTATGCAATCTCTCTCTCTCTCTCTCTCTCTCTCTCTCTCTCTCTCTCTCTCTCTCAAGAGATGTAACTCTCTCTGTTTTTATTTTTTTTTTTTTGAAGCTTTGAACTCAAAATTTATCAGACTTGTGTTTCTCTTCAGATTGCTAGAGGACAACCATGGAAGCAGCTGATTGAGGCGTAGGTCTCCTTCTCTCTATCATTCTTTTGAGTTTTGGCCTAGCTTAGAATGAGTTAATTCAAAGGAATACTGAAAGGTAGGAAAAAGAGTAAAACTCTTAGAAAATTCTTATTATTTCAAAAACTAATTTGCCAAGAAGTCTACAAGCATATTTATACTATAATTAACTTTATAAACCTTAATACAGCCGAAATAGAAAAAATCTAAATAAAAAAGAATTTTGCCAAAAATGGAAATATGGAAAATAAAACCAAAATATGCTAATATAGTTCCTAGAGATCACCACGAAGTCAACATTTCATCCAACGTACTTCTATAGGAAAAGTAATAGACTAGCGAAATCTTTTCATAAATTGCAAAATCGTTTAATTGAAGGCCTAAAATGAAGGAATTTGAGCAAAAAGTGGCATATGTCACGACATTATTGTTTCGCCATTTCCATTCAGACTTCCAATTTTCACACTATTCCATTCACGACCTTATAGTTTCGCCGTTTTCATTCAGACTTCCAATTTTCACGCCATTCCATTCCGACGACTTTCAATCCTATTAGTCCGTTTTTTTATTAGGGAAAATACATTTTAACCCCTTGTACTATCACCTTTTGACGCTTTACTCTCCTGTTCATTTATTTGTGACACATTAACTCCTTGTACTTTTAATTTGAGACTCCTTGTACTTTCAATTTGGGACTAAAGGGCTTACAGCGTCATATCTCAATTTTAATTTACCATTTTGCCTTATATGTAAAAAATATAAACAAATAAAAACAAATGTGACAAAATTAAGACAAAACCAATGGGTCATGGTTGGTCAAAATGACCCGAATATGAATTTAAGGTTTTGCGATAAACTCTTCTTAGAGCATCTCCAATCCTAACTCAAACTCTTCCTCAAATTCAAATTTGGATAAAAAGGACCAAAATCTCTTCTCCAACGCTTACTTAAACCTATATCAAATTTGATTTTTACTCAAACTCAAACCCAAACTGAATTTTAACTCAAATATTTGAGTAAATGAAAATATGATCATTGGAAGCTATAGTACCTTCATCCTCCTTCCATGGCGCCTCTTCCTCGCACCAGCCATGGCTATCAAAGTGCAAAATTCCAGCCAGAGCCGGTCCTGGGGTTTGGGTGGCCCTAAGCGAGTTCGTAGAATGAGGCCCTTCTACATTTTGACATATAAAAAAAAAAAATTGCATATCTTAGTTTCTCTTATGCTAAAACCTACAACCATACTACAACAAGCAATTCACAAAAGAGTTTTCATTTGGCTCACCCAGAACCTCCTATCACCATTCACTAATACACATATATCAAACAAATATCAAAATACTTAATCTATTAAAATGAATATAATTCAAATATATAGGAAATAAAGGAAAAAAACATACAGTTAAATCCCTAAATAACATCAACATAAAAGAAATGCTAAATAGAAGAGAATA
>JAESVK010001330.1:237739-252172 GCA_017140935.1 Hamamelis virginiana | reverse complement strand
AAACAGAGAAGCAAGATGAAAGTTTAAAGCTATTAGCTATAAATGAAATCTGCTCCAGCTTTATAACACAGAGGAATCAAAGTCTGAAGAAACTAGATTACAACAACAACTAAAGAAGCAAGAAATTTAGGGAAATGGAAAAAGGATTGAGATTATGAATATAAAAAACGTACATTTGAGAGATTTAGGAATTAAAGAATAGAAGAATCAGCAATCGCGGAGTCGGCACTCGGCAGAGAGAGAGAGTAGCGAATGGTCTCGACGTGACGAAGTCTCGTTAGGGCCTGCTTGCTGCTGGTGCTTCCACTGTTCCACAATTTTAGGGTTTAGAATCGCAGAGAAGAGGAGAAGAGAGAAGTGAAGGGTGAAGGACTGCTGGACTGAAGGGTCTCGACATCAATAAGGGGCTTAGGGCCTTAGGGGCAGGGGAGGCTTTGAGGAATTGAGGGGCTTTGTTAAAAACCCTTCAGTTGCTGTTGCTGCTTCCTGCGGTTGGGCCCTTTAGATTAATAGATTTGAGAACTATGGAGAAAGCCACTACAAGAAAATCTGATATTAATAACACTTAATTTTTGAAGACAATGACAGTTCTTCAAAACTGTCATATTTGGATTGAGAGAGTTGGAGAGAAGAGAAGAGAGTTTTTAAGTTTCTCTCCAATTCTCTTGTTTGGTTTTCTAAAATGGGAGAGAAAGGAAAGGAGTGGGAGAGAAAATGGGGAGATCGAATGTGGATGCTTTTTTGTTCTCTCTAAATTGGAGAGATTTAAAGAGAAAAGAAGTGAAAGGAGGCAAATTTACTATTTTTCCCACATACATTGCTTGGAGTGTTGAAAGAGTAAGGTTAATGTCGAAAATCACACTTTAATATTTTATCTTCTCTTCTCTTAAGGAAAGCTATACAAACAAGTGGAGAAAAGGTTAACTTTTTTCCTTCTCTTCTCTTCTTTGCTTTTTTCTTAATGAGATTCTCTTCTTTTCTCTCCAATTCTCTCAATCCAAACATAGTGTTAGGGCCTGCTTGGTGTTATGTGAGTAAAATATGATCTTGATAAAGCTTTAGGACTGCTTGGTGGTTGGTGTTATGTGAATTGTCTATCTTGTTATTGTATAAATAATACCTCTCTATCATCTCCCTAAAGGATGAATCTTACTTGCTTTTTTTTTTTTTTTATAACAATATATCTCCTATCTATATATTGTTAGCATATGAATTTGAATTGTGTTTGTAATCAATGGTGGTTTAGCATATAAACTGGAATGCTGCTCCTCATGGCATTTATTTGGCCAGTGCCCTTCAGTTGGTACCTATACTTTTGGTCAATTGTTATTTGAAAAGGAACAACTAAAATTGCATGAGAAGCAAAAATAATGATAGCAGGACTTAAAGAAAGTATGCCAAACCAAGTGGGAAAATTAATGATAAGATGTGTGAATTAGAAATGAAGTATTACCAAAACAGAACATGCAAAACTAAAAATTAATTAAGGGAGAATCCAAAGCAAATTAGACCCACATGAACCTTCATTCCACAACATTGCCATTAGTAAGAGTGATGACAATTAATACAATTTAGGATAAATTACATGTGAAAATAATGGAGGTTAGAAGTATCTTCTATTATTCTTATCTCCATTTGTTTTGCAGGCATGTTATGATCTTGTGTGTGAATGGAAATCTCAAGACTCTAAATTCTTGAAAAGCATGATAACACCATTTTTTTTCCCAAGTAGTTGAAACAAGTTTTGTTGAGTTGAGTTATACTGAATATTATTACTTTGTATTTATACATGGTTAAAATAAGTGGAGCTTTTGGATACACCCTTTTTTATTTTGAAGTGTGTCTTTGGTAGTTTTATAAATACTTCTTATTACATCATGTTAACAAGTGTAGTAAGGTAAATCTTCTCCAGTAATTTTTAAGGGGGGTGATATAATAATAGGCATTATGATCTCAAGCTATCATTTCATTTCAAATCTCTTACCTGTTTATTTCACCTATGATTAACTTCTACTTCTTAACTTTTTTATTTATTTAGGTGCCGTTTGGATAAGCTTCAACTTTTCTACTTTTTTAAAATTTTGGAAGTAGAAGTCATTTTTTGCTTCAACTATCAATTTTTTAGAAATAAGAAGCATGTTTGGAAGACTAAATTGTTATAACATTTTAATGAAGTGAAATCAAATTATAACCATATAACCCACTATAATTACTATAGCCCATTATATATATATACGAGTAATTTTCTTATGAGGACTTCTTTATATGAGGACTTGGCCTTTTTGCAAATGTAAAATGGGTATTTTGAAAAACAGACCGTTGGATTTAATATTATTTTTATGTATGACAGGCATGCCAAAAATTACAGTGATCGAACCACTGGTTTCTTAAATACAGACTGTTAAGCATTATATAGGTATTTAATTTTCTACTATCTGTATTTAAGAAACCAGTGGTCCGATCACTGTAAATTTTGGCATGCCTGTCATACATAGAAAGAATATTAAATCCAACGGTCAGCTTTTCAAAATACCCATTTTACATTGGCCAAAAGGCCAAGTCCTCATATAAGGAAGTCCTCACAGGAACGTGACTCTATACACACACACACACACACACGAGTTTCAACTCCCTTTTGGGCTGAGGGTTGAATTGCGTGCCTAAGTGGGCTTCCAGTGATTGTTGTAGCTAGAAATTCAACGAGAACAAGAAGCCAGCGACCGACAATTCAACTTCTTCTCCTACTGCTACTACGTCCAATTCAACGAGACGCCGGTTACGATTCGACGAAAAGAGAGCCGATATAATCGGGAATTGGCACCCTCCGAATGAACCAATACTAGATCATCGGGTAAACTATATCAAACAAATGGTAGCTGTATGGATGATCGGAGCGGGTCTCTTTATTTATAGGTTAGCGATCTGCATCAATTGGTTCTAATAAAAGCCAGCGACTGATAAAGAGCTCCTTATTCACTTTCGAAGGGTGGGTGACCCTACTCTGCCAGACAAAAATGGAGTGAAAGAGCAGCGGCATCAAGCACCGTCAATGGAGCGGCTTGAAGCTTGGCTTCTGTCGCAGGCAGAAGTGGCCTCGTCATCACTAGCAGTGATGAAGAAAGGGAGAGAGAGAAGGGAAGCTTGATGACCGGTGAAGCTTGACGGTAAGGCTTGAAGCTTGATGACTGGTGGCCTCGTCATCAATAGACTGCGTGAGGGAAAGAGAGAGAGACTGTAGCGTGAGGGAGAGTGAGGGGATTATGGGAAAGAAAAAGGGAAAATTAAAATGGATTTAGCTTGATCGAGGATTCGATGCAGGGTAAAGGCCATGCGCAAACCTACTTTCTGCTTAAAAAAGTTGTGGAAGCAAGTTTTTCTTACTTCCTCAAATTCAAGAATCACAAGAAGTTGCTTTCATGTAGTAGGAGGAAGAAGTCGTTTGCTAAACGGGATTTACTACCAAAACTTCCATGTTTCTACTTTTTTAAGCAAAAAACTGGAAGTGGAAGCTTTGCCAAACACGGCCTTATAGTTTCTGAAGCCCAATAGGAGTAGAGGGGCAAGCAACCATTTTATTGTATTTGGCGATCCAGTTAGCATATGCTTATACATCTTATGTAAGCATGAAGCTAATAGATAATTATAAGATATATATTTTGAAAAACTCCCTTGGATTAGATATTCTGCTTATGGATGTCATGCATGCCAAAAATCATGGTAATCCAATGTAAACATCTCAAAATATAGACTGTAAAAACTATGACCGTCGAAAACTGCCACAGTTTTTCTCAATGACATTTCTCAAAAATTGATTATCAAATCATTGTTATTTTTTGCATGCGTGACATACATAAGTATAGTATATAATCCAACTGTCCGTTTTTCAAAATTTGTATCCCACAATTATCTACTAGCTTCATACTTACATAAATTTATGTAAGCATATGCTTACTTGATCATTCCTGTATATATGTGTGTGTGTGTGTGTGTGTGTGTGTGTGTGTGTGTGTGTGTGGGTTTTGAACCTATTGTGATTTTGAACCAACTGTGATGCATGTAATTATAATTGTTTGATATTCTCAATATGGCATGTTTTATAGTGAAATGGTGATGACATATGAAATTATTGTTTAAACTCATGTTTGAATGATGTGTACTTTTATGAAACGATGCTTTGAAATATATTTATGCCTTGCACAATGGTTTATACCCATTTGGCAATATGTTATGATATGAATGGAATACTTTAGTTTTGGCTCGGTTTGTGTCACAGTGGGGATATAAGGGCCCATGGTTCTGGGTGGAGCTTTAGTGCGGACCCGAAGTAATAGCCCCGTAAATGGCTTGGCAGTTGATCGTATAAGGTAACTAGTTGTTTACCCTCAGAGGAAGAACCCTGCAGTGGTTATTTTAGCCTGGCTGAGCTAGGGGCTGGTTGGCCTAAATGCAGCGACCATGTAATACGTCCGCGAGCCTAGTGTGAAATCATGATTTGGAATGGAAGGAATGGCAGGTTATGTCGAGAATGAGAACTCATGAAGGTTTTGAAATATGAAAGTTCACACATATTTTATGAACTGTTTTAGAAATGTTATTTTTATTGCTTACTTTGATAATTCATGAATCGGTATTATTACTGTTAGTTGAGGATAATATTTCTAATGAGCATTTTAGGCTCACACTGTGTTTTATACGGTAGATTCTTAGGTTTCTAGAATTATCTCGCCTATTGGGGAGCTTCATCTTTGGTGGTTGGCTTAACTACTTTTGGTGCATTTATGCATCATAGTTTGAGCAGGGTTAGAGACTAGACTGTCTGAATATTTATGCATTATGAAATTGCCCATATGCCAGGGTTGTTGGCATTATGATATTTTATTATGAGGATGTATTTATTCAGTAGTAGGTACTGCTCGTTTTGGGACATTTGTATGCACATTTCATTTCATAGTATTTTGATATATTTATTTTCTTTCTCCTGAGTATGGAAATATGGATGAGTATATCAGGTTGTATCTCCACCTTGACACGTGTCGACCTACCTGAGATCGGTACAATTTGTCAGGTTAGGGTGTTACAGATTTTCAGCCTAAAAACCTTCTAGAAATATGGAGGATTGATTCCTGGTCATTTTGACTTTTCAATCATCAATTTCGGACTTAAAACGAAGAAGATATGCTAAAAAAAAGTTTGAAGGGCCTCGAAAGAACTCAAATTCCCACAACTTTAGGATTTACCAATTTTATCCGAATTTCTTCTAATTTTTTGGCCTAATATGATATCCTAACATCTTGGGAGACTCAATATGAACCCTTGGGTCATTTTTAATGAATTTAATCTCGACCGTTCATGCTTGAGCTAAAAATCTATAAATAGGGTCCCTTCTTCATTGTTTTTTATTCAATTCTTACTCAAGTTTTAAGAAACTCTCTAGCATAAATAGTGGAGGTTTTAAAAAGATTTCCAACAGTCTTAGAGGTATTTATTATTATTATTATTATTATTCTTCAAGTTTAATAGTTTTTGTTCTTTTTCTCTCTTCTAGTTCACTAGGGTGAGTTTCTCTCTCTTCCACTTCTCTAGAATGAGTTCTCTTCTAGTTTACTAGAAAAAAAAAGAATAGTTTAACGTTTTTTTTCTTTTTGATCATCTTTCTTCTAGTATGTAGTAGCATGATAGGTTTACATGATAACTTAAAGTTATTGCATGTTCATATGCATGATAACTTTAGGGTTTATTATTTCATGTTCTTATGCATGTTAGTTATAGGGTTCATTATGCGTGTTTAGAATTCATGTTCATAGGTTAGTATGCATATTTAAGTTTATGTTATTTTATGCATCATTGTTTGTGTTATATAATTGTGGACGAGGGAGCGATTGTACAAGGTAAGTTTCTTCACTTGTGATTACTTTTGTTGTTATTTTCATGCATGTATAATCATAACATGATAGTAAGTTGCATTTAGGATCATCCTAATTAGCATGTTTAGGGTTTAGTTGATTTCTAATTACACGATTTAGAATAATTTAGGTTGTTTTCCATGCAACTTAAATTAACTAAAGCATGTTAAAAATCAAAGCTTTTACAACTTGTTTGGATTGAGAGAGTTGGAGAGAAGAGAAACTTATCAAGTTTCTCTTGTTTGGATTGAGAGAGTTGGAGACAAAGGGGAGGAGGGCGAGAGAAAGGGGAGAGAAAGAGGAGAGAAAAGGAGGCTGTTTTGGTTCTCTCCAAATCGGAGAGAAATGGAGAGAAGAGAAGAGAAAGGGAGGTAAGGTGTTGGGTAGTTTTACCATTTTACCATTTCTTTTCCTTCTTCAGCTTTTATTTTCTTTTTATGTAAGTAAAGGTAATATTGGAATTTACACCTTAAAATCTTCTCTTCTCTTCTTTTATGAAGGCTATCCAAACAGGGTGGAGAGAAAGTTATTTAACTTTCTCCCCTCTCTATCCAAACAAGGTGGAGAGAAAGTCATTTAACTTTCTCTTCTCTTCTTTTCTCTTCTCTTAATGAGTTTCTCTTCTCTTTTCTCTAACTCTCTCAATCCAAACATAGTGTTAGGGTCTTTAACATAAAAATCTAACCAAAGTTCACATAGAAATCATTATGATAGGTTTTCTTTATTTTTTACATACATTTAATTTGCATTTATTTCAATCATAATTTCATCTAATATATTGTTGTCCCAAGTTATATAACCTTAGAGGGGGGTGAATAGGGTTTTGGCAAACTTTGAGCAAATATTACCAATTAAAATTATGGTCCAATTAAATTTCAGCAGAAGCACAAATAAATAAACTTAATTGGAAATGAGAGAGAGATAGAGAAATCAAACACGGCGATTTTTATGTGGTTCAGACTCTGCCTACATCCACGCCTTATGCACCAAGCCCAAGGATTCCTTAATCCACTATGGATCACTTCTTCAAGATGGAGAAACCTTTACAGACAATCTCACTTCCAGTAGAGATTAAAACCAATGCTCACCAAGAGCACTCAATCTTACTTCCGATGAAGATTAAATCAAGAGACAATAGCTCTTCAACACAAGCTTGAATTTGCCACCAAACTCCAAGCTTCACAAGGGTTATA
This sequence comes from Hamamelis virginiana, assembly GCA_017140935.1. Classification (NCBI taxonomy): domain Eukaryota; kingdom Viridiplantae; phylum Streptophyta; class Magnoliopsida; order Saxifragales; family Hamamelidaceae; genus Hamamelis; species Hamamelis virginiana. The sequence continues at coordinate 245,076 of JAESVK010001330.1, read as the reverse complement.
CCCCAACCCTTAGCTCACAAGAGATACAAGATTTGGTTTAACACAATAAATGCTTCAACAAGCTGATTTGCACAAGTACAAGCTCAAACTAATAGCTTCTCAAATGATTAACAAAGATAGCTCAATGAATTTTCACAAAGAAGCTTTAAATGATAAATGCTCACAATGAATGCTCTTAACAATATTGGATTGATTGCAATAAATGAGAGCAATAGCTCTATTTATAATGAATTTAGTCTCATATGGCCGTTTGAAAACCTCTTGGATCTGATTGGAGAAGAGGGGAGCAGCAGGGTGCATTTAATGCTCAGCTTTCTATAAGAGGAATTAGCCGTTTTGCTTTTGAAGGGAAGTTAGTCGACTAGACCAAGGGAGTTAGTCGACTACGGACTAAAAAATCAAAGTATTTAAGTTTCTCGGGCACGATTAGTCAACTAGGCTAAACTAGTTAGTCGACTAGTTTTGTAAAATCTCTTAAGAAAAACTTTCTGGGTTCACTTAGTCTACCAACATAGAAGGGTTAGTCGACTAGCTTAACTGCTTGACAAAACTTTGGCTACTGCCTTGCCATTAGTCGACTGGAACAAGGGTTTGGTCGACTAGAAAGCAAGCTGGTTGACTAGCTTATATTTTAGTCCACTAGAATTAAAATTTTCATAATCGTGGCTACTGGATCTTAGTTAGTCGACTATACTAACTGGGTTAGTCGACTAGGTATGAAGTTAGTCGACTAATCACCCTGGACTAGTCAACTAATGATTTCCTAGTTGACTAACCCTTGCTCACTAGTCGACTAATGGAAGGTCCAGAAGCCATGTTTTGTTGCAAATTTGTCAGTCGACTAATAGCCCTTTGCTAGTCGACTAATCAATCCTGGAGAAATTTTTCAAAGTGTTTTTAAGTTAGTAATTGACTAACACCCTGGTCCTAGTCGACTAACAAACCTAGATTTTGATCAAAATAATTTTTGCTTAGCTAGTCGACTAATCCCCTGTGCCTAGTCGACTAACCGAGCTCGGGAATGAAAATTTTTTTGAAAAATGCTTTGTTAGTCGACTAACACCCTTGTCCTAGTCGACTACTGGTTCTGCAACATCAAAATGACTATTTCTTCTTTTAGTCATTCGAGCATTAAATGACCCCCAACCACTTTGAACCTCTATAATCCGGTTCTAAGGGTTTCAAACGGTCACTTTGGCTCTAGTTTGCTATATATTGAAGGTTAGCTCTCATTTATTGATGATCTAGTGATTTAATCTCATTTGTCTTGATATTCATTACTCTCCAACATTCATTATTCTTACTTCTCTTTGACAAAACTCTTGTGCTATATCTATTTGATCATTTGAGAAGTTATTGAGCTATTGTATTGATTACAAATCAGCTTTGTGAAGCATTTATTGTAATACTCTTCTCCTAGCATTTATGAGATACAGACCTTTACACTTCATATCTGACGGTCGATTCATATCGTTGATCATGTTTTTCCAAAAAATATGAAGTTTTTTGTTTTGATTAAAATAAAACATATTTTTATGGTTTCCTTATTCAGTGGCGACTCCTTGTCTTTTCAAAAACCTAATTCCACCAGTGTGGATGCATTGAATTCCCCGATGGTTCGCAATCATATAAACCAAATATCATTTAAAACCAACATACTATTAAATTGGATGATTTGATGGCATGTCATTTTCCAAAAGCTTTTGGTGTCTTCTCTCTTTTTCTCCCCAATCAACCAGGCTCGAATGATAGAAACGTTATTTCCATAACAAATAAAATCTGCTAACACTTTGGTCAATAGTCATTGCTCATTAGGCAGAGAATTTACAAATCTCATAATCTAATACAAAATTTATTTGCCTTTGTTTTGCCCAATTCACACAACCATTTATCAATCCTATACAGTAGCCAACCAGAAATTGAAAAGCCCTATTAAAGTATAGCAAATTAACCACATAGACACCACGAATGATAAACAAGAAGACCCCAAAATATAGACACAATAAGCTGAAAGTACCGATCAAAACCTCAACCCCCAATATGTTGGCGAAAAGAAAAAACTTATGTGAATACATCGAGGAACCAGAAAACCATAGTTGAAATACACAAAACCCATGTGAAGGAAAAAAAAAGCTTGGAGATAAAACATGTGTGTGTGTTGAGAGAGAGAGAGAGAGAGAGAGAGAGAGAGAGAGATGGGACATACCAGATGGGTTTGGAAGGTGGGTTGTGGATGAGTTGTGAAGGAGTGCTTCCAACCGATCAAGCTTCATTCCAAACTCCAAAAATTCTTCGAATCACAGTATTCGAGAGAAGGAGAAATTTAGTGGTTTGTATTTGGGAGTGGATTTAGATGTAAGAGATGAAGAGATAGAGTGAGGGTTTCATATGGAGGCTAGTCTGCATGAAGTCATTTCATGCTGCAGAACAAGCGAAACTAGATTAAAAATTAGATATGGAAAACTACAAAAAGATGAGAGTATTTTAGTCATTTTAAGTGCATATTGACGGAAAATGTAATTGAGAGGAGGTGTTTGTACATAATAGCAAATCTGATGAGGGCATTTGGAAAATTTTGAAACTCAAGGGAGATCCATGTAATTACGCCTAACATCTAGGGAGATCAATGCATTTTACCCTATAAAAAATTAACTAAAGATTGAAATTAAGTTTATAGAAAATTATCCAAAAGTCCCACTTTGAAGTCTTTTTTACCTAAAAGTCCCAACATATTTCTTATAGACCTCGAGGTCCTTTTTTAAAAAAAAAAAAAAAAAAAAAACAGAAAAGTCCAATTTTTTGTTCAATCTCTTATTACATATTTGCCTCTAAAAACAATATGTTTTGATGTAAGATTGCAGCTTCCAATTTCGTGGCACCAAATCTAAATGTCGAAGGAACTTTGGTGGAGAGAGAAGCTTGTTCCATTTTCTTGTAAAACTGATTAATTCCACAAAACTGATGCATTTCTCAAATGTGTTTCTGTACTAAGGAACCAAAGGAGGAATTGTTCCCGAAGACAAGAAGTGAGAACCTAAAAACTAATGCATTTCTTTGTAAACTGATGTGTTTCTTGTTAAACTAATTAATTCCACAAAATTAATGCATTTCTCGGTTTGCTAATGTGTTTCTTATAAAACTAATGTATGCCTCTGAAAAATAATTAATTCCTTAAAAAAAATAATAATAACTTATTTATTTCTCTATTTCTTGCAAATGCATTAGTTTCCTGCAAAACCAACCTTGATTCATCTGAAACTAATCTAATTTAGTTTCGTCCTCTATTTCATTCACCTTTCCCTTACTCTTTTTCGTCTCCTCCATCTTCACCTTCAATTTTTTATTCCTTAGCCATCATCATGAAATTTATGATCAGATTTTTCGTGGAAGGTTAGCAATAGAGTTTTTTACGAGAAAGATGGAGAGAGAGAGAGAGAGAGAGAGGTGGGATGAAATGTGGGGAAGAACTAGTGTCGCTAGCATCGGAGGGAGCATCAGCAATGAGAACCGTCAATCAACATCACAATTAGATCAGATCCAAGCACCGAATCTGCCACTTGCTGCTGCTATTTCATCGGATTTAGGTTTCCAACTATATTGTGACTGCTATTTCCTCTCTCTTTCTCTCTACGTAGCTCTCCACTCTATCTCATGGAAAAGAGGACTTCATGGAAAAGTAAAAAGATGGGAAGACCTTTGGGTGCCTTGCTCTCTCATGTACATTCATGCCATTTGACGTACCAATGCCAAAATTTTGCACCAAAACCAAGCATTTGACTCAGTGGTTTATGTCTATCTCTTCATGGGATGAGGTTCCGGGTTCCATTCCTTATAAATGAAGTTCTTGACCTATTTGTTGCCCACGCCCCAAGCATTAACAACTAACCTCTAGTTCTAGTGATGTATTTCTTCTAACAAGAAAAAAAAAAAAAAAAAAGGGGGGGCACCAAAACCAAAATTTGGTATATATGTGTTCTAAAGCATTAATGCTATATTTTGGCGTTTTCTATTTTTGATGGAAAAGTATGATATGCCACAAGTGATATTTGCTATTTGAGGTGTCAAATTTAGCAGTATTACGTGCCGTTGCCAAAATTTGACGTTTCAAATGGGTCACCATTGGACCAATCTATTTGGATGCCAATATTAAATTTTAATATATATATAGAGAGAGAGAGAGAGAGTAATTTTCTTATGATGACTTCCTTACATAAGGACTTGGCTTTTTAGCCAATGTAGGATAATAATTTTGGAAAACCAACCGTTGGATTAGATATTCTTTCAATGTATGCCATGCATGCCAAAAATCACAGTGATCTAACGGTCGGCAGATATTATCATAAGTTTTCATAATCTGTATTTTAGAAACCGACTGTCAGATCACTGTGATTTTTGGCATGGACGTTATACATAGAAAGAATATTCAATCCAACAGCCGGTTTTTCAAAATATCCATCTTACATGGGCTAAAAAGACAAGTCCTCACATAACCTTGTGTGAGGACGTCCTCATAAAAAAAGGACTATATATATTTTGCCAGAGATACATGTTGGAAAAAATATGATTGAACTATTTACAATTTGGATAATATTGAGTCTAAATAAATAATATAAACAAATAATATTGGCATCATGTAATGCACATATTTCAAATTATATCTCAAGTAGGAAACTACTTCTTAATATTACGAGATAAAGATAATGAAGAGAAATACTTGAATAAGAATTCTATACAAAATAGAATTTAATTCAAGTACCTAATCACATATCAATTAAATAAGAATATATGTATTCAATATAAAAATTATCACTTACCTGTTGTCCACATAAGAGATATGCAGAAATTCCATATTACAGAAATTCAGAAACATACATTAGTTTTGATCAATGCTAGTGTTTGACACTATGTCGTTGAGACAGATTTCGTCCCTTCTATTGGTGCTTAGAGTTTCTCAGACATCTGCCTCCTAGGATACAATGATCAATGCTTGAAGAAGAAGCACAACAATCTTCAAGTACGACGAACCAAAATATGCCTATCTCTCTCTCTAAATATACACTAACAGAATGTATGTTATAATTATTCTCAAATAACTTTGGATGTAGCCTATTTATAGACTTAAAGGTGCCTCTGCAGACAGACACCATGAATAAACACAACTCTATGTATGGACACCATGAATAGACACAACTCTATGTAAGGACACAAATAATAGACGCGACCCTAAAGAACAGTCACGACTGTTCAATACAATTTTTTATTCAAAATTAGGGGTGGCAAATGGGCGGGTTTGGATTGGGTCTAAATGGGTTGGGCCACAAAATGTACATGATCCATTTAACTAGTACAATGTCTTGACCCATTTAGAACCAAACCCATATATCATGGGTCGACCCGACCCATGAACCCATATATCATGGGTCGACCTTTTTTTTTTTTTTTTTAATCTTTCTTCTTTTTCTTCTCTCTTGTCTCATACAAACACAAACCAACATCAATTTTAAACATCTAATGGTCTATTCAGATGTCCAATTTAAGCATAAGGACTTTATATAGCCAATTTTGGATGACAGTTTGTAAAAACTGACCGTTGGATTAGATGTCTCTCTTTTGTATGTCATGCCTGTAAAAAATTACTGACGGTTGGTTTTTGAAAAAAACTAACGTTAAAAAAATGGTGATATTTTGAAGAACAAATAAGTTGCATATTTTCACAATGACATTTTTCAAAAGCCAACCATCGGATCATTGTAATTTTTTACAGGCATGATATACAGAAGAGGGGCATCGAATCCAACGATCAGTTTTACGAACTATCATATAAAAAGACTAAAATTGGCCATATAAAGACGGCCTTTCGCAACTTCCTGAACATAACATTCCTATATATATATATATATATATATATATATATATATATATATATAAAGAAATCGTGTTGACTGTTGAGCGGAGGACTGTTGAGAGGAGGACTTAATCAATTCATTGAACTATGCCCCTAATTACAGTGAATGTGGTATTATGCTGCCAATATATATATATAAAGAAAACGTGTTGACTGTTGAGCGGAGGACTGTTGAGAGGAGGACTCAATCAATTCATTGAACTATGCCCCAATTACAGTGAATGTGGTATTATGCTGCCAATATATATATATATATATATATATAGCCATACTGCATTATATATACCGCACCGGCTATATCGCATCATATATACCGCACCGCATATATATATATACTGCTGCTATACCCCTGTGCGCGCATATATATATATCTACTCAACTGTCACTTTTTAACCCAAAATCTAACGTAATGACATGTTAAATTTTTTTATTAAATGCAGCAATTTTATTTTATTTTAAGTTTTTTTGTTGATGTGTATATGCTTATTTAAAAAAAAAGAGAAGTCAGACCCATGATATATAAGTTGGTGGGTCGGGTCGACCTATGATATAAGAGAATGGGTCAAGATATGGTACTAGTTAAATGAGTATATGTTCCAAACCTAAAAACAAAAATCATATAAATGGGTTTAATTAGTCGGGTACCCATGTGTTATCCATATCTAATCCAATTATAAATGGGTTTAATTGGGTGGCCCAATTATAACCCATTTATTAAAATGTACTAACCCATATCCACTACTAATAAATGGATTTGGGCGGGTTAATGGGTTTGAGCTAATTTTGCCACCCCAATTTAAAATATAACAATACATCAGAAGAATGTTAATAGAGAGATGGACAACAAATGGGCCGATAACCACATTGGAATGTGGATTTGGACCCAAAATCTCATTACATTAGGAAAAAAAACAAAAAGACATGAATTCCACGGATAAAAAGGACATATCATTGGAGAGATGTTTCAAGCACACACTGTTGGATTAGAGCTTGGTTTGGCTGTGGATCATGTATGGTGCGGATTTTTTTTTTATTTGGCCTTTTGGTCAATGTAAATAGGGTGTTTTGAAAAACCGACCGTTGGATTGAATATTATTCCTATGTACTACAGGCATGCCAAAAATCACAATGATCTGACGGTCGATTTATGAGATACAGACCGTGAAAAATTTTAACGGTTTGTATACTAGAAAATTTTAACGGTTTGTATACTATTTTTCATGGTCTGTATTTCATAAATCAACCGTCATATCACTGTGATTTTTTGCATGCCTGTAGTACATATGAATAATATTCAATTCAACAGTCGGTTTTTCAAAACACTTAATTTACATTGGCCAAAAAGCCAAATTAAAAAAAATCCACGCCATACATGATCCGCTGCCAAACTCTTCCCGTTGGGTTAGCAAATCGACGTTTATATCAATCGATA
>JAESVK010001330.1:164028-207739 GCA_017140935.1 Hamamelis virginiana | reverse complement strand
TTCCTACACCGAAGAACACAATCAAGTGAGTTTTTATTTGCTTTGATATTTTGTGTTTGTTTATATATATGATCCGATGCTTGATTCGTTCTTGGAGGTTTTGTGTACATGGATTTATTTTATAAACTGAAAAAGTTTTTGTTTTACCTTTCCGCTGCGAATCCATGTCTGTGGTTTTTCACAGAACCTTTCAGTCCACACTTCAAACTCACTTAAGGCCTATAAACGGACATCACTATTCGGACAGCATAACACTACAACAGGCCTAAGCTCATGAACCTATAGGGTACTAGCCTTCATTAGGTACCTTGACTCTTTGAGAATACATCCCTTAAGAGTTTAGGGCATTTCATAAAGGTTTAGTCCTACAGATCCAGGTCCTAGTGGTTCTACACATTTCACAATCATGGCTCATACAAAACCGGGGGTAAAATCCGGCAGCATAACATTAAAATAATGTGCTTAAAAGAGATGTAGGGTATGTGTCCTACAGAGACAATCTATATGGACTAATGCAAAGGGTAGGCTGAGTGTCCCATACCCGCTTGGTTCAATCGATATACCTAACCACATGTGACATCAGGAATGCCGCGTGGGTCCAACAGTACATGATTGGTCCATTTGATATAAACGAGGGTACTTGGGAAGAAGGGTGATGGCTTTCGCATACATGGAACCCGAGAGTCAAAGAAACCGGGCCCAGGGCTAGGCTCATCGTTGGCTATAGCATACAACGTCCTAATCATGCAGAGTCAATGTGCACACAATGCAGGAATTGAAATCACACAGTCATACAAATGCAAGTGATTGATTTTATTAATTAAGAAATTGAAAGGCCCAAAAATAATTAATTGGAGTTTAGCCCTCGACATCCCCAGTGGAGTCGCCAGTCTGTGAACCAACCAACCTGAATCGGGAGGCCCTCTCGTTCACTTTTGGGGGGGTGTTTATCTTGAGTGGATTGTGGATGATGTTTATCCGTCTCGATTTATCCTTCTCTATTATCCTTCTCTATTATCCACATTTATCCTTCTCTATTATCCACTAAAGATAGGGTTTTTGAAAAAGGGATGAGAGTTTGTAAAAAACTAGGAGTCGCCACCTTATTTTTAGGGAACAAGGAAACCACAAAAAGAGTTTTATTTTCAATAAAACATTGACCTCATATTTTGGAAAAGCATGGTCTTTCGAATCAAAGTTGGATTCGGGGGCTAGGTTACGAAGTGAGAAGGTTCCAAGGAACTCCTTGTAGGCACCCACTTCGCCCTAATTAAAGGTCTCCTAATTAAGTTTGGGCTTTATCAAAATCTTTTCAAAATCATCCTAGTATATCTAATCAACCACAAAATATGAATAATAATATATAATAATAATATATAGTACAAAAGTATACACAATCCTAAGGGTCTTAGGAGACTAGAAGTCAACCTAAGATTGGACTTGCGCCTTATTGACTGCCTACGTACCTTATCAATTGCTTGACAAAGATCAAAGTCCACGTAGTTCGATTACATAGGACTCTTCTATTGTAACAAACCACATAATCGTAGATATTCTATCTTATCTTGGACTCTAGCTTCGAGAGTTTGAGTTGGATCAAAACACTTGTTATGAGAGATGGAATTTCATTCCATTTTGAATTCTTTCAAAATCACTTTTAGAATTGTTCTCGAAGTAGAATCCTAGGTAAAATAGAACTCTATTCTTATTGTAATTCTTACAACAAAGAAGAGTCCTAAGTGGGGTCAAGTGACCCCTCTAATCCTAGGGTTTCTAGCTAATCCTAGGTTAGTTTAGATACCTAAAACACTAAGGTATGCATGCAGAAATTTCTGGATAATAAATAAAAAAATATAATCAAGAGTGCAAACAATGCATGAAAATGTCCTAAATGCAAATCTATGTTAGCTATGGGAACCTAGGCATATTTCTAAGTTGATTTATGCCTAAAAAATGGGTTTTAATGCACTTTTAGGTTACTTTAAATCCATGGACAGATTTGAAAGTAATCTTGAAGTGTATTTAAAACTCTAAAACAAATAAAAAAAAAGGTGAAGAATGCATTAAATGCAACCTAGTATGCATACTAAGCTATTATAAAAAAAAAAGGCATTTAATCACAAGGGAATGGACTCACCTTTGCATGCTCCCTCGAACACATTTTATATATCAATCAAACACTTCCAAGTGATAAAAATAAACCATGATTAGAAGAATACTAATGCTTAACTTGAATAGACCAACAATCCTAATATGAATAATAGAAATTCATCCTAAAATATTATCATGTGATTTTAAAACTAACCTAACATGATTACTAACCTAAGAGACTTAAACATGCATGAACCTAACTCTTAATAACCAATCCTATAATGGTATGATAATATAAGAACGGAAGAAGAAGAGAAGAAGAGAGTGAGAAATATGCATGCATATTAAAAACAAACTAGCCTATTATGCAAACTAATATAGAGCCTAAACTATGCATGTTAATAATAAAATATATCCTATGTATACTAACAATAAACTAAACCCTATACTAATAAAAACCTAACCTAACATGATTAAAAAACAAAAAGAAAAAGAACAAGAACAGAAATGAAACTACTAACCTCTGCCTTCAAGCCTTCAAGCTTCAAGCCTTCTCCTCAAGCTCCAAGCCTTCTCTTCAAGCTCCAAGGACTCCAAGGAACTCAAAAACTCTAAAACTTAAGCTAGAGTGCTATGGGGGAAGCTTGTGCAATTGCTCAAGCCTCTACTCTCCAAGCTAGCTCTCTAAAGCTTATTTTGTGTGTTGAAACTGATTTCAGGGCCCTCTATTTATAGGGAGGCCTGAGTTTGATCAATGACTGAGTTTAAATCTCCTAGGAATGATCCAAGGGTTCAAAATCAGTCTTCTAAGGTGTTCATACTCATCCAAAAGTCCCCATGGCTGAACTAGACACATGGCAGGGCTTTGAAGAGTCCCGGGCAGGAAAAACACTGAAAAATAGCAATTGTTGGCTGAGAGGATCGACGACCATCCACTCTAGGACGGTTGGCCGTCCCTCATGGACGGTTGGCCGTCCCTAGGTGGACGGCCATCGGTCCCCCATGCTATTTTTGGCATTTGTTGACCTACTTCAGCCTATTTTGACCCGGTTTCGATTTTTTTCGGCTTTTCGAGCCCGTTTTAAGTCCAAATTTGACGATTCAAGCGCCGAAACGATCGTGATTCGATTCTCCATGTTTCAAGAAGTGTTTGAAGTGAAAATGCATTGACCGAGGTCAAAGGTTTAGGGAAAAATTGACCGATTAGCTATTTAAGGCCTGCCAGACTCAAATTAGGGTTTTGAAATTTGCTAACCGATTGCTTTCGAAATCATTTATTCTTCTTGAAACAAATTTTTAAATGTTTTAGGAAAGTGTTTTGAAGCCTTTGAAGGCTTTGGTTTGATAAAAATATCGAATCCCGGTCGCTTCCGGTTGAAACCCTAATCTGGGCTTTGATCTTGCCTTTCGAGCTTCAAGAGCCAATCATGAGCTAGGAGGCTCAACTGACTTTGCCACTGACCAACTTAGCTACAAAACATACTTTAAATATCCATGCCAAATTCTCGAGACCATTCGAGGCAAGATCGACAATCATTCAGGGCTTTTGTGATTCAAAGGACCAAACTGCTCTTTAGTCACAAAAGGCCTTATTTTCTATCAAGTCTGGCTCGGAATGCCATGAAATTTTGGAGGGATGTTCCTAGACTTTCTAAAAACCTAATGCAAAAAGAACCGACTCAATATGACTTAAAAACCTACATATATGTGATAATGACCTCTACCTAATTACCCACAAAGGGTAAAACTGGGAACTTAGGGTTTTGATATCCTATTTCACCTCAAATCAAAGGCAACCATTCATGACCATACTCATGGTCAAAAATGGATTTCTACAATAGCTTTCAGCTTTTACAGCGCCTTGACCCCGGAAAGCAACATAACATCCTGGAGACATGTCCCAGAAACATAGTTCGGCTCCTGTAACGGTTTTAAACAAGGGCTTGGTTTGGCTGTGGCTCAAGTATGGTGCAGATCTTTTTTTATTTGGCCTTTTGATCAATCTAAATCCAGTATATAAACTGTTAAAATTTTTCACAGTCTGTATCTCATAAATCGACAGTCAGATCACTATGATTTTTGGAAGGCCTGTAGTACATAGGAATAATATTCAATCCAATGGTCGGTTTTTTAGAACACCAGATTTACATTGATCAAAAGGCCAAATAAAAAAAGATCCGCACCATACGTGAGCCACAGCCAAACCAAAGTCTTTAAACAACGCTATTAGCTTTCCCAGAGGCCTGACCCCGGAGAGCGACATGACAAAAGCTCAACTATCCCTCGGAGCCCTGCAACCTGGCTAAAGCTTTTAAATAAGATTTCACTCAAAGGCCAAGGTGGGCTAAGCTCACCCAGCTCCAGCTCTTAACTTTTATTTTTTGAGCTCTTATATTCTAAAACTTCGGTGATCTAACTTAATCGTTGGAGAGCCTTAAGCCGGCACCACATTGGGGCCACCTAAGCCCTTTACCCTTTTTATACTTCATTGTAGAAGCGTGTGGCCCATAATTGTGGTGACGAGTTTTCCCCATCAATAGTTTGGCACCGCCTGTGGGAAACAACTACTTTGTTTATGCTAACTTTCTACCATGGTGCATACACGCTCTCATGGAATACCCAGGGGCAAGGCCCTGCCTCCCCCAGACATTATTGCAGCCCCCTGGGTGCAAGTTTAGTGCCCTTGGACGTTAAGCTCGAATGATAGATGTCTTCCAGCTCATTCACAAAGTGAAGAGCTCGAAGGATCGTGCCATCAACTCGCAACCTCAATGTTGTACATGGAGAGCCTCACTCTCCCAAACTTAGCAAAAAAAAAAAAAAAGTTTGTTGAAGTGCCATATTAGTGTAGATGTCGAGTTGCATGACCCCAAAAAGCATCAACTATATAGGAGGTTGTCTCTCTCTGGCCGACCCCAAGAGATTAAGGATCCACGGCCTCAAAAGTGGTCGGAATGGTACTACTGGTGATGGATTGCCCCGAGGGCATCCAACAAACTCATGTATAATTTTGGATGTCTTAGAGCACCTATGAGTTTGGAAGTCTCCGAGCACCTACAATTTTGGAAGTCTCCCAGCACCTACAACTTTTTAGAAGTTTCGGACCAAAGTCTCGGAGCAACCACAAGTCTTGGAGCTCTTATAATTTTGGAAGTCTCCTTAAAGAGTCAAGAGCACCTATAATTTTGGAAGTCTCCTTAAGGAGTCCTAGAGCACCTGTAATTTTGGAAGTCTCCCAACACTAACTTTTTGGAAGTCTCGAAGCACCCTTAAGTTTGGAAGTCTTAGAGCACCCACAAGTTTTGGAGGCATATAACCGCGAGTCCCACATGAATAGTCCTTCAACAATTATTCGCCCCCAAGAATAACACTTTGGAAGTCCTGGAGCACCTATATTTAGAAGTCTCAGAGCCTTTGTTTCGAAGCACTTGTCTCTTGCTCAAAGTCTCGGAGCACCTCACCAAAGGCCCCGAGCACATCCAAAAGTTTATTTGCAAGTTCTAAGTCTCAAAGCACCTCACCGAAGGCCCCAAGCACATCCAGAATCTTATTAGTCTTATTTGCAAGTTCCAAGTATCGGATAACCATAACTTACGGAAGGCCCGAGCACATCGAACGGCCTCACGGATGGCTGCGAACAAATTTAAATGCTTATGTACAAGTTTAAAGTTTCGGAGGACCTAACGGAAGGCCCCCGAGCACTTCAGTAGATCATCTCCAAGTTCAAAGTCATGCAGGACCTCACGGGAGGCCTCGAGCAATCTAACAACATATATACAATTTTGAGAGTCCTTGAGGGTTACATTTAACTGAATGTTTAAAAACCTTAGAGGGCTACATTTATATACAAATTTGAAAGCCTCGGAGGGCTACATTTATCTCCAGGTTTAAGAGCCTCGGAGGGCTACATTTATCTATAATTTTAAAAGAGTCCCCGAGGGTTACATTTATCTCCAAGTTGGACTCATTAACAAGTTTACAGCCCCAGAAGGCTGCACATCTATCAAAGAATGCCTCGAAGCTCATCCAAAGATGTCCTCAGGGCTACCTATATATAAGTCTAAAAGCCTCGAAACTCATCTAGGAAATGATTTCATGCTTATCTACAAGTTTTAAGCTCTGGAAGGCCTCACACTTATCAACCGATGATCTCAAACTCATATAAGATATTACCTCAAGCTCCTTTACAAGTTTAAAGTCACTTGTGACACCGAGGACATTCAACGAATGACCTCCCAAACTTATACAACACATTATTCCATCATCGCTTCTCCAAAACAAGACAAAGTGAAAACTTGGAGGACCTTACGGATGGCCCTGAGCTCATCCAAAGAAACTTAGCATAACTATGCACCCAGTGCATTGTTCCCAAACTCAGGAATAACGACTACAACAGCATAAGCCAATGAAGGTTAGAAATACCAGCCAAAGAGGCCGGGTGAAAATAGCATAACCCCATTAAGAAAACGGACAGTTAAATCACTTAGGAGCATATATGCCTAGCGATAGTAGTGCCATATTCCCGAGACAAAGGGATAACTCTCAATAATAGCACCGTAGTGCCACATTCCCGCGATAAGAGGATGACAAAATTATAGAACCATTGTGCCACATTCCCTCGACAAAGGAATGATTCAATAATAGCACCAAAGTGCCATATTCCCCAAACAAGGGGATAAATTTCCCTAGAGCACTGAAGTGCCACGTTCACCGAACTGAGGGATAAATTCTCCAGAGCACCGAATAGCACCGTAGTGCCACATTCCTTGGACAAGGGGATAAATTTCTCCAAAACACTGAAGTGCCATATTCCCCGGACAAAGGGATAAATTTCTCCAAAAAACACTAAAGTGCCCCACATTCCCCGGGCAATGGGATAAATTTCTCCAAAGCACCAAAGTGTCATATTCCCCAAATAAGGGATAAACTTTCCTAAAGCATTGAAGTACCATATTCTCTAAACAAGTGGATAAATTTCTCCAAAAGCACTGAAGTGCCACATTCCCTAGATAAGGACATAATTTCTCCAAAGCATCAAAGTGCCACATTCCCTAAACAATGGGATAAATATTCCCAGACTATCGAAGTGTCACATACCCCGTACAAGGGAATAAATTTCTCCAAAGCACCAATGTGCCATATTCCCCAAACATGGGGATAAATTTTCCCAGATCATCGAAGTGCCACATTCCCGGAATAATGGGATGAATTTCTCCAAAAAGCACCGATGTGCCATATTCCCTAAACAAAGGGGATAAATTTCTCAAAAGCACCATAGCGCCACATTCCCTGGACAGTGGAAGAAACCTCTCCATAGCACCGAAATGTTATATTCCCTAAATAAGGGGATGAATTTCACAAATAGTCAATTGGGTCCGTGTTAGAAGTATGCCCTAAAACCAATCATTAGGTTATATTTAGGGAACTTATATTTCATTATAATCAAGTATGAAACTTTATTCATATATGAAATGGCTTTTATTATCATGTAAACTTGTGTTTAATTACTGTTCATGATAAAGTCCTTGGATAGTATGATAGAGAGTAGTATCTTAAGTGTTGAGATAAAGAGACTTACAACTCTCAAGTACATCTATCCTAAACCAGTTCCTGATCATAGGTTTATATATTTGGACGATTATAAACCGTTAAGATTAACACAGGTTATACTAGCTCCTTTGGGAGGATGGTGAGTCAGACCATCTGTGTAGTGACACTACAGTAAACCTGTGAGTGTTTGTTAAGAACAAGTACACTGAATGTGACCAATATTGAAAGAATATGAGCAACAAGGATTCGCAGCGGAAGGAATACAATAAAAATTTATAGAAGATGAATCCTTACTCATAATCAAACAAAGAATCGAACTCAAGCATTGGATCATGAATTAAAACAAGTACATGAATTAAACAAACTTAAAACATTCACTTACTTGATTTGCCTTTGATGAAACCTCGATTGCATCCTAGCTTCAAAGTGTATGAAGCCTCCAAGGTATCCACACGAACCCAAGATTCCATAAGCTTCTTGGAATGAAGAACTTTTGAACAAACCAAGCTTGAGAGGGAGAGAGTAAATTTCGGCCATGGGAGGAGAGAGCACTAGGGCCGGCCTCCTCTTAGGGAATAATAAAAAAAACACTCTTCCTTTTAGGGTTTGGATGTACTAGTGCTAGCATGCACCCTCACCTTATGTATTTATAGATAAATACTAGGGTTTCTAATATTTTGCAACTTAGTCCTCTTTATTTAACACTTAACTAAAGAGACCAAGTAAGTTACATTAATTAGAAACTAATCCCTCTCCTAACTTAAAGAACTCACTTGTGTCCTTTTGTGTGTGACCCTTTGGGTTCATCCCAACCTAGCAGTGGACAGGGACATCTCTATGTCTCCTAAAATAGAAAGTTTCTATTTTTTAGGTTCAATTGGAATAATTCCAATTATGCCCTCATTGATAACACTTTATCAATAGGCCTGCACTGGTCATGAGTGACATCTAGCAACATATCATGATGCACCCTAGGTGTGGGTGAATAGCAGAACCTTATGAACCCTTCATGTTACTTAATTCCTCATCCCCTATTGTCACTATTAAGATATTCAGGCATGGTTATTAAGTCAAACCATATCTTAACAACTTGTTATATATTCTACAAAATATAATTCTCAATAAGATAAACTCATGAAACACTTTTCAAAGTTTACCTATCACCATGGCCATGGATTTCACACTGAGAATTATCTTTGTGAACGAACCTTGACATTCTCTCTCATCAAAGATGAAAGTGATGATTCCTTCTTGCGCACTCATTTACCTTCATACATAACCCTACTAGAGCCAATGAGTACCGATTACACCCTTGTGGTTAAGGATGTACGAGATACTATCAAACTCAAGTGACCTATGCATAAGATAACTATGGTGCCTCAGGTCTAAGGATTACCAAATCAATGGTCGTAACAAAAGAATATTCTTTTGACTAAACTCCATAAGAACATTCTAGCAGATCATGTTCAGTGTACATATTCTCTAATATGCACCCATAGATTAACTATAGTGTCACTACACCGATAGGAAAGACTACCTATCTTCCCATTGGAGCCAGTTTAAATCTGTGCTACTCTTAACGGTTTATTAAATATTCACTTTAATAAACCTATGAGTAGGAACTTGTTTAGAATAAATGTGTACAATAAATATGAGTCTCCATATCTCAACAACTTGAGATATATATTTCTCATATCATTTATTCATGGACCTTATCATATATATTTAAATACATACGATAAGTTGTACCTTCAAATAAATATAATATGAAATTGATATGCCCTTTAGGATTGGTTTTAGGGCATACCTCTAACAAATATGAGTACAACTTATGGAATTCTATTTGCATGTCAAAAGCTGCTCATGTGTATAGTCACTTTTGTAATCCTTAAACCTGAGACACCACAAGTTGTCTTACGCATGAGTTGCTGCAGTTTGATAGTATCTTGTACACCCTTAACCACAAGATGTAATCGGTACTTATTAGCTATAGTGAACTATGTATGAAGACAGGTGGGTGTGTAATAAGGAATCACTACCCTTAATATGAAAGGGTGAATGTCATAGTTACTTCACAAATACTATCTCAATAAAGTCTTTGGCCAAAGCAGATGGTAACCAAGAAAAGTGTTTTCAAGGGTTAACCTAATTGAGATTAATTTTAGTGAAAAAGGTAACATAGGATTAAGTTAGGGTTTGACATGTATCCATACCAAACTAACTTAATCATGACATTGGTTAGTGAAGGATTACCTATATCATAAAGGGTTATTTTATATTCGTATATTCACCCACACCTAGGGTGCGTCATGATATGTTGCTAGATGTCACTCATGACTAGTGTAGGCCTAATGATAAGTGTTATCATTGAGGGCAAAATTGGAATTGTTCCAATTGAACCATAAATATAAAGTTTCTATTTTGGGAGACATGAGATGTCCCTGAGCCACTACTAGGTTGGATGTGAAAGAAAACCAATTGGAAACGCAGTGGAAAGTACAGTTTTAAATTTTTCCATGGTGTTCAGCCCAAGGATGAACTCAAACGATGAATCGAATCAAACAATTAATTAAACAAGAATTAAATGCTTACTTGATGTTCATTTTACGAAGCAATCCTCCAAGTCTCTGAACTCCAAAGTGTATGGTAGCCTCCAATGGTATCCGCACGAGCACAAGACCACCCAAATCCCTTGCACCTTTACAACACTTGAGAAGTAGCAAGCATGGAGAGAAAGAGAGATAGTGTGGCGGCTAGAGAGAGTGGCTAAATAGCTCACGACCTCTAAGGTTTTTACCCTCATTCTCTTTTATGATGATAGGTTACTTAGTGCTAGCTTTATTATTTGGTCCCTCTCTTATTAGCTCTTAATAACAATGGCCTAAATAATAATAAATAAGAATATTCCTCTCCCCTAATTTAAGTGACTCACTTATACCCTTATGTGTGTGACCCATTGGGTTCATCCCAACCTAGTAGTGGCTCGGTGACATCCCATGTCTTCCAAAATAGAAACTTTTCTATTTACAGTTCAATTGGAACAATTCTAATTTTGCCCTCAATCATTAGGCCTACACTAGTCATGAGTGACATCTAGCAACATATCATGATGTACCCTAGGTGTGAGTGAATATACGAATATAAAAGAACCCTTTATGATATAGGTAATCCTTCACTAACAATGTCATGATTAAGTTAGTTTGGTATGGATACATGCCAAACCATAACTTAATCCTATGTTACCTTTTCACCAAAAACAATCTCAATTAGGTTAACCCTTGAAAACACTTTTATTGGTTACCATCTGCTTTGGCTAAAGACTTTATTGAGATAGTATTTGTGAAGTAACTATGACATTCACCCTTTCATATTAAGGGTAGTGATTCCATATTGCACACTCATCTGTCTTCATACATAATTCACTATAGTCAATAAGTACTGATTACATCCTTGTGGTTAAAGGTGTACGAGATACTATCAAACTCTAGCAACTTATGTATAAGACAACTTATGGTATCTCGGGTCTAAAGATTACAAAATTGACAATATACATGAGCAGCTTTTGACATGCAAATAGAATTCCATAAGCTGTACTCATATTGGTCACGTTCAGTGTACTTGTTCTTAACAAGCACTCACAGGTTTACTATAGTGTCACTACACAGATGGCATGAGACTCACAATCCTCTCAAAGGAACTAGTATAACCTATGTTAATCTTAACGGTTTATAATCGTCCAAATATATAAACCTATGATCAGGAACTAGTTTAGGATAGATGTACTTGAAAGTTGTAAGTCTCTCTATCTCAATACTTGAGATACAATTCTCTATCATTCTATCCAAGGACTTTATCATGAACAGTAAATTAACTCAAGTTTACATGATAAATAAGTCATTTCATAATTGAATAAAGTTTCATACATGAATATAAAGAAATATAAGTTCCCTAAATACAACCTAACGATTGGTTTTAGGGCATACTTCTAACAATCTCCCACTTGCACTAAATCCAATTAGTGACATACTTCAAGCCCATCTTCTCAAGATGTCGTTCCAAGGTTTTCTGGATAAGAGCCTTGGTAAGTGGGTCTGCGGTGTTATCCTCAGAAGCGCCTATCAATGTGTTTGGACTTCTGATGAGACATAAGAATATAATATTGAAAAATTCAATATTATCCAAACAACTTCTTTGGCAGCTTCTAAGGAGGCTATATACTCAGCCTCTGTAGTAGAATCCGTTGTAACAAACTGCTTAAAGTTTTTCCAACTAACCTCTCCACCATTTAAGGTGAACAAAAATCCAGAAGTAGACTTTCTATCTGTAGACATCCATTTTTGACCATGGGAAGGGTCATAAATGGTTGCTTGTGATTCGAGGTGAAATAGGGTGTTAAAACCCTAAATTGCCAGTTTTACTCTTGTGAGCAGTTAGATAGAGGTCATTATTGCATGTAGGTTTTTAGGTCAGATTGAGTCGATTCTTCTTGTATTTATTTTTTAGGGAGTCTAGGAACATCCTTGTTAAATTTAATGGCATTCTGAGCCAAGCTTGATAGGAAATAAGGCATTTTTTTACTTGAAGGGCAGTACTGTCCTTTGAATCACAAAAGCTCTGAATGACTATCGATCTTGTCCCGAGTGGTCTTGAAGCTTTGGCATAGATATTTAGGGTGTGTTTGGTAGTTAAGTTGATCAATGGCAAGGACTGTTGAGCCTTCTGGCTCATGATTGGCTCTTAAGGCCCAAAGGGCCCTTTTAAGCTCAGACTAGGGTTTCGACCGGGAATGACCGAGATTCGATCTTTTTATCAAGCCAAAGCCTTCAAAGGCTTCAAAAAACTTTCTTAAAATGTTTTAAAACTTGTTTGAGAAGAAGAAATGATTTTGAAAGCAATTAGTTAGCAGATTTCAAAACCCTAATTTGGGCCCGTAAGGCCCTAAACAGCTAATCGGTTGACTTTTCCCTAAAAACTTGACTTTGGTCAATGAATTTTCACTTCAAACACTTCTCAAAACATGGAGAATCGAATCAGGATTGTTTTGGCGCTTGAATCGTCGAATTTGAACTTAAAACGAGCCCTAAAAGCCGAAAAAAACCGAAACCGGGTCGAAACTGGCTGAGATAGCCCCACATAGGGGAAATTGGGCTCAAAAGCTCGATGAACGTCCACCTATGGATGGCCAACCATCCTTGAGGGATCGCCAACCATCCCTAGAGGGATGGTCACCCGAGGTAATGCCCAGTAAATGCTAAAAATCAGAGGTTTTTTTCCATCTAGGACTCTTCCAAATGTTGCCATGTGTCTAGCTCGGCCTTGGGGACTTTATGACAAATTAGAAGACCTTAGAAGGCTGATTTAGATCCCTTGGATCATTCATAAGAGATTCAAACTCAGCCATTGATCAATTTGAAGTCCCTCTATAAATAGAGAGCCCTGAAATCAGTTTCAAGGAACTTAGAAGGCATTTAAAGAGCCAAACTTGAAGAGTAGAAGCTTAAGGTACTACATTTAGTCCTTTAGCATCCTCAAATATATTTTTTTGAAGTCTTTGAAGTTTAGAGAAGAAGCTAGGAGCAAGGGAGAAGGAAGCAAAAAAGGTTAGTATAATTATTGGGTTGGTTTTAAGTTTTTTTCTTGCATTCTTATTCTTTTTCTTCTTCTTCTTCTTCTTTTTCTTCTTCTATATCCATTACCATGGTAGGGATGGGTACCTAAGTTGGATATTCAAAGGTTAGGAGTAAAGGTTAGTCATATAGGTTAGCATATAAATTTTCTGCATTTATGATTTTTACCCAAGTATAGTTAGTTTGTTTTGAGTATGCTAAATTAGTATAGGTTAATAGGAACATGTTTAGGTTTGTTTATATCATTCATTTTTATGTTTAATACTTGAGATATCATATAAATGGTGTTCGAGGGAACAAGCTAAGGTAAGTCCCTTCCCTTATGTTAAAATTGGTGTTTTTAAGCATGATGCATAATTATTTTGGTATATCATATTAGGTTGCATATTAGGTCATTTACACATTTTTTATTCATTATTTTTTATGGTTTTTAAATCTACTTTTTGATTGCATTTAAATCTGTCTAAGGTTTAAAGTAACCTTAAAGTGAATTAAAAGTCATTTTTTAGGGTCAAAATTAACTTAGAAACATGCCTAGATTCACATAGATAACTTAGATTGCATTTAGGACATTTTTCATGCATTGTTTACATTCTTTATTGCATTTTTTTATGAATTTTTCATAAATTCCAGCATGCATGATTTTAGCATATTAGGTGTTTAGACTAACCTAGGACTAGCTACAGATTCTAGGATTAGGGGGGTTACTTGACCCTACTTAGGATTCTTCTTTGTTGTAAGAATTACAATAGGAGTAGAGTTCTATTTTACTTAGGAATCTAATTCGAGAAGGATTCTAAAAAGTGATTTTGAAAGAATTCAAAGTGGAATGAAATTTCATCCTTCATGAAAAAGTATTTTGATCAAATTCAAACTCTCGAAGTTAGAGTCCTAAATAAGATAGAATTCTTTCGATTATGTGGTTCATTATAATAGGAGAGTCCTAAGTAATCGAACTACGTAGACTTTGATTCTTATCAAGAAATTGGCAAGGTAAGTAGGCAGTCAATAGGGCGCAAGTCCAATCTTAGGTTGACCGTGTGTCTCCTAAGGTCTTTAGGTTTTGTTTACTTTTTTATTATCTATTATTATTATTATATATTATTATTCATATTTTGTGGTTGATTATATAAATAGCATTGTTGTGATAAGATTTTGATAAAGTCCAAACTTAATTAGGAGACCTTTAATTAGGGTGAGGTGGGTGCCTACAAGGAGTTCCTTGGAACCTTCCCACTTCATAACCTAGCCCCCGAATCCAACTTTGATTCGAAGACCATGCTTTTCCAAAATATGGGGTCATTTTTTATTGAAAATAAAACTTTTTTTATGGTTTCTTTGTTCCTTAAAAATAAGGTGGCGACTCCAATTTTTTCTCAAACTTTTATCCCTTTTCAAAACCCAATCTTGAGTGGATAATAGAGAAGGATAAATGTGGATAATAGAGAAGGATAAATCGAGACGGATAAAGATCATCCACAATCCACAATGATTCAAGTGAACGGCCTCCAAAATCCCTTAGGTCGCTGGTTCACAGATTGGCGACTCCACTGGGGATATCGAGGGCTAAACTCCAATTAATTATTTTTTGGCTTTTCAATTTCTTAACTAATAAAATTAACCACTGGCATTTGCATGATTGTTTGACTTTGATTTCTGCATTGTGTGTGCATTGACTCTGCATGATTAGGACCGTTGTATGCTAAAGCCAACGATGAGCCTAGCCCTGGGCTCAGTCTCTTTGAGTCTTGGGTTCCATGTATGCGAAAGCCATCACTCTTCTCGCCACGTACCCTCGGGTATATCAAACGGACCAATCACGTACTGTTGGACCCATGCGGCATTCCTGATGTTACATGTGGTTAGGTATATTGATTGGACCGAACGAGTAAGGGACACTCAGCCTACCCTTTGCATTAGTCCATATAGACTGTCTCTCTAGGACACATACCTTACATCGCCTGTTCACACACTATTGTAATGTTATGCTGCCGGATTTACCCCCCGGTTTTGTTTGAGCCTTGATTATGAAGTGTGTAGAACCATTAGGACCTAGATCTGTAGGACTAGACCTTTGTAAAAAACCTTAAACTCTTAAGGAGAGCTTCCTCAAAGAGTCAAGGTACCTAATAAAGACTAGTACCTTATAGGTTCATGAGCTTAGGCCTGTGGTAGTGTTATGCTGCCCGAATAGTGGTATTGATACGTGTGTCTTAGGAGAAGACGTGAGATGTGGGCTTTAGGCCCATGCCCTTTGGATAGAAGGTTTAGGTCTGTAGTAAGTTTGGAATGTGGGCTTTAGGCCCATGTCAGTTAGATAGAAAGTATAGGCCTGCGGTAAAATTGAGATGTGAGCTGTAGGAATGAGATTCGTGCTTGGACTTTAGGCCCATTTTCGTAGGATAGCATGTGAGAGAGTGAGATTGATGTGTGGGCCTTGGGCCCATACCTTTGTGAGCATGTAGTTTATTGTCATTTGCATCATTTTTCCTATTGGAAGCTCTCAGTTGATTCGAATCCTTTTCCATTTCTTTTCCCAGCATTCTGGCTTGGCGTCGTGATTCTAGTGGTCGATTAATTAGCCTGAGAGGCTCATCTGTTGATTCAAAAATGTCTAGTCACGAGGATCGTACCTCTATTGTTGTTGAATCTAATGGAAAGATAGTGGATGAGAAGATCGATGCACTTTTAAAAGTAGTCCAAGAGTTGGTCCATCAGAAAGAAGAAGAGGATAAGGTGCGAGCCCGTACTAATCCCCGTTTAATAATGTTGATGAGGAGGAGTGTTTCCTTAGGCCTAAAATAGTTGCTGAGCCCACCAGGTCTGGTACAGAATTTGTTCAGCCCGTTGGTCTAGATAAGGAGTCCAAGCCCAAGGCCCCCGCCTTCTTTTCCACTGAGCCCATTTTGTTGAGTAGTAAGGTGGAAGCCCTAGAAAAAGCCTTGAGAGGTATCAGAAAATCTGATGATTTGGTGGACATGTCGTCCTTATCTCTGTTCCCTAAGACCCGTATGCCCACTCATTTTAGGATGCCTGAGTTGGAGAAGTTTGATGGGATGGGTTATCCTAAGATGTATGTGAGGGTCATGCACCCTCGAGGGCTGACGATGACCTGGTAGCCCAAATGCTCCACGAGACATTGACTGGATCAGCTCTAAAATGGTTCCTGTCACTGGATGAATCTAGAATGAAGACATGAGAAGATGTATACATCGAGTTCAGCAATCACTATAGGTATAACATGGAGGTTGACGTCACTATGAGGGATTTGGAGACTACTAAGCAAGAATCTAGAGAAACTTTCTCTGCCTTCATCACCCGTTGGAGGGTCAAGGCTTCCAAAATGCCGAACCGACTTGAAGAAGAAGAACAAATCCGCTTGGTGATGAAGAATTTTCTCCCAGTTTATTATTAACACCTATTTTCCCAATACCTTCCCAATTTTCGAGCCTTGGTCGCTGCTGGTACCCAAGTGACGCCCTAGCCAATGGGGCCCTCGGAACTTATGAACCTTACAAGAACCGTCGTCCTGTCATCAATGGGAGGGCCACTGAAGTCAACGCCATATCTCAGCCTGCCCTATTCACCCAACCATTTTCCTTGGGAAATAAACCATTCAGAAAATTAACCAAGCTCTACATGCCATTGGATCAAGTCTTTGAGAAATTGAAGGCTCGAGGCTTGCTCCAACCTTTAGAGCCCAGGCCCACACCCAATCCATTACCCAAGAATTACAATGAAAATGAATATTGCAACTTCCATCAGTCCAAAGGCTATACTACCAACCGTTGCATCCTCCTTCGCCATGAAGTCCAAGACCCCATAGATAACAAAACCATTTCCCCACCTTCTCAACCCAATGTCACCCAAAATCCACTTCCTACCCATGCAGTCCCACCACCAGCCAATATCAATGTCATCCATGCCGACCTTTATAGCTACTGTGAGCCCATCCATGCTCACCCTTCATCCCCTATCACCACAATCTAGGTGTCCCATCCCTGTCAGGCCCATGAACCCATTACTCCACCCGAGCCAAAATCCAAGAAAGCCTTTTCCAAGACTGGGACCAGCCAGTGAGAGTTGCGAAAGAGATATGAGGCTGAAGATCCAGAAGTAGGCCTGTTGGGTGAACCCAGCGGAAAGTTTGATTTCTATGTCCTTTACCCTAAAGTAGAGAAGCTCACCTTTGAAAAGCACTCTTTTGAAGAGCCCATTGTCCCTACTGGTTGGGATGATATCCCTGATCTGCCTAAAGAAAATATTTCTTTGGCTCATGATGAACCCGAAGATCCAAACCTCATTCTTTCTGAAGAAGCCAGCCAAGTTATCCTCAAGAAGCATTTTGAGAATAAAACTCGCATGACCACCAAGACCACCGATATGCATGGGAAAGTTCGTTACTTAACCATTTATCCAAGACAACCATGGGTCACCCAATGTTTCAAGTCAAGATTGGCTTCTGCCGAGTCTACTGTAGATGATGGGTCAGGAAGTGAGGTTGATATCATAGAATGAGAAGATTTGATGAGTACACCCGAAGAGATAGCAAATATTTGGGCCAGCGATGAGGAAGATGTTAACCATGTCACTAGGGGAGGTCGCCATTTCAAGCCCACTCACTTGGAATCCGATAATCCCTTAGGACAATTAGAGAGACCCCAACGCACTGAAGTTCAAGAAGAAGAAGATGAGGTATTGAAATAGCTCAAGCGGACTCAAACCAATTTCACCATCTGGGGGCTTTTAATGGCTTCACAGAAACACAGGCAGACCGTGCTTAGGCTACTTAACCAAGTACAGATTCCCATCGACATTTCACCCGAAGATTTAGTTTGTTTGGTCAGTCCAGTTCAGCATGGGCAGTCGATATCTTTCACAGAGTCAGACCTTCCGAAAAAGGGGCCCAATCATTTGCAAGCCTTGTATGTCACCGTGGATACTATGGGCAAAAGGATTCCTACTGTATTAATAGATAATGGGTCAGCCTTGAATGCATGTCCTCTCAGCATTGCTACTTCTTTGGGCATCGAACCATCAGAATTCAGACCGTCAGGGCAAACTGTGAGAGCGTATGATAACACTCAAAGGGAAGTGATTGGCATGATCACCTTACCTCTAGTTATCGGGCCTGTAGAGTTCCAAGTCGATTTCCAAGTGCTAGATGTGCCTGCTTGTTTCAACCTCTTACTTGGTAGACCTTGGATCCATCCAATTGGGGCTATGCCTTCTTCTCTCCATCAAAAAGTTAAGCTCCCCTACAAAGGCTTAGTCGTGACATTGAAGGGAGATTCTGAGATCACTCCTACCCGTATACCCATCTGTGAGATCAAGCCTGAATTTAAAGAGGTACCGTTGACAGGCTTTGAATACATACAATGTGTAGAGGTTAGGCCAGGATGTAAAGAGAAAATGGTGTTAGATTGCAGTCCATACGGAAATATGCAAGTAGGCTAGATCATGAAAGATATGGGCTTCTTTCCAGGAATGGGCTTAGGTCGTCATCATCAAGGTACGCCTGATCCCATTGAGTATCCCTCAGCAATTTATCCTTTTGGATTAGGCTATCAAAGTACCGAAGCTAACAAAAAAGGGATGGCACAGAAAAGAAGGGAAAGACAGTTGGCCAAAGAAAAGGGACGAGTCCTTAACCTCACTCTGAAACCTTACCGGCCCACTTCGAATGGGGCTTTTGTCAAATAAGGAGATGATTTCCCTTATTGTGGATTCCCTGAGCCTATTTACCTTGAAGATCAGAAAGCTAGAGTTCATGGGTTTGAAATCTTCTTCAACACTCCACTACCTATCTCTCCAACTGCCATCATGGCTGAAGAGCATACAGAATTCGAATGGTCTAACCATATCGATGAAGTCGCTATAGGGGCTATGTTCAAAGAGATCGCCTGCATCGAAGAGCATGTTCATGAACCTGATCCTATCCACCTTATTGAAGACGCCACCAATCCATTGACTAATTGGAGCCTTGAAAATGAGCCTCGAGTTGAAGACTCAGTCGATGAAGAATCGCTCCCATCAGATGATAGCTTGTAGGATTTCTATGCTTTCTTTCCATAGGATTGTAGAATAGTGCTTTTGTTTTTCCCTTTCAATAAAATCATCCCTCCTCTGTTAGGAGGCGAATGATAGTTTAGCTTGTGTTATCCCTCTTTCTTCGTGATTAATAAAGTATTCATTTTCTTGATTCTTCTCATTTGCAGCTTGTTTCTCCTTTCTTCTATGGGTATATATGGCATGAACATAGATCCTAGAGAGGATGTTCCCCCTGAGTTTGAACAACGAAGGGAAGTGGAACATGCTCGACCTAATATGGATGAATTAATATAAACTAATTTAGGATTCGATGAATCGCCTAAGAGATAATTAACATTGGGGCAACTCTGTCATCACAAGAATAAGAATAATTGGTAGTATTATTGAGAGAGAATATAGAAGTTTTCGCATGGTCGTACAAAGATATGTCAGGGATTGACACCGACATAGTGCAGCATTTTATTCCCACTAACCCGGGGGTTAAACTAGTTAAACAAAAGCTGAGAAGAATGAAGCCGGAGTGGGCACTTAAAATCGTGGATGAAGTAGTGAAACAGATGAATGTTGGATTTCTCCAAGTAGTGGAATACCCCGAGCGGTTAGCGAACATTGTACCAGTGCCTAAGAAAAATGGGAAGGTTAGAACGTGCGTAGACTTCCGGGATTTGAACAAGGCATGCCCCAAAGATGATTTCCCATTGCCACACATAGATATTCTAGTAGATAGTACCGCCGGTCATGCTATATTATCCTTTATGGATGGTCCTTTATGGATGGGTTCTCAGGTTATAATCAGATAAAGATGGCCCGTCAAGATATGGAGAAAACTTCCTTCATCACTCAATGGGGGACCTTCTGTTATCGAGTTATGCCCTTCGGCCTAAAGAACGCCGGTTCTACCTATTAAAGAATGGAAACCACCTTGTTACATGACATGATTCATAAGGAAGTCGAGGTGTATGTGGATGACATGATTGTGAAGTCTAGGGATCGAGAAGGTCATTTTGGAGCTTTAAGTAAGTTTCTTCAAATGATTAAACAGTATAATTTGAGATTAAACCCCCAGAAATGTGCTTTTGGAGTAACCGCCGGGAAGTTGTTAGGATTCATGATCACACAGAAAGGAATAGAAGTCGACCCAAGGAAGATCAAAGCCATCATAGAGATGCAGCCGCCAAAGACTGAGAAAGAGATTCGAGGGTTCTTAGGCAAAGTTCAGTTTATCAGTCGATTCATAGCACAGCTGACCATGATTTGTGAACTCATCTTCAAACTTCTTAAGAAAGATGTACCCACAAAATGGAATTACGCATGCCAAGAAG
Organism: Hamamelis virginiana; assembly: GCA_017140935.1. NCBI lineage: Eukaryota > Viridiplantae > Streptophyta > Magnoliopsida > Saxifragales > Hamamelidaceae > Hamamelis > Hamamelis virginiana. The sequence goes on along the minus strand of JAESVK010001330.1, from coordinate 187,098 downwards.
CCTTTGAAACCATCAAGAGATACTTGAGCAACCCACCAATATTAGTTCCCCAGCGGCAAAGTGAGCCATTGCTACTTTATTTAGCACTTACTGAAACTGCGATGGGGGCTATGTTGGCTCAGTATCTACCAGAATCTCGAAAGGAGAATGCGGTGTACTATTTGAGTAAGAAGATGACTGATTACGAGGCTAAGTACGATGCATTAGAGAAGACATGTGTGGCATTGGTGTGGGTCACTCGAAAACTCCGCCATTACATGCTGTCTTTTCAAGTGCAACTAATTAGTCGCATGGACCCCCTAAAGTACTTATTGGAAAAGCCGGTGTTATCCTATAGGACAGATCGTTGGTTGTTGTTGCTATCAGAGTTTGACATCCAGTATGTGGTGTAGAAATCAGTGAAAGGGAGAGCAGTGGCAGAGTTTCTAGTAGAGTATCCGTCGTCAGTAGGAAAACCGTTTGAGTATTATTTCCCCGACGAAGAGATTCTAGAAGTGAGTAAGGAGCCTTGGAAAGTATTCTTTGACGGAGCTTATAATTAGAGGGGATGTGGAATAAGCGCATTGTTAGTCACACCAGAGGATAATTTGATACCACTATCTGTCAGGTTATCTTTTGATGCCACTAATAATATAGCCGAATATGAAGCTTGTATCCTGGCATTGGAAGCTGCCTTAGAGTTGGGCGAGAAAGAATTAGAAGTATATGGAGATTCAGCCTTGATCATATGTCAGACTAGAGGAGAATGGAAGACTCGTGATAAGAAGTTATTACCTTACCATGGATACTTAGAGACTTTGGTGAAAGGATTCGGTCGAATTGACTTCTTTTATCTGTCTAGATTAAAGAATAAGTTTGCGGATGCCTTAGCCACTTTAGCATCCATAGTAGATGTCCCCAAAGACGAAGGCGTAACTCCTTTCATCATCAAGTCATGGGAAATGCCAGCTTACTGTTGTGTTATAGAAGAAGGGGAGCCGAATGATGGAAAACCATGGTATCACGACATCCAGCAGTTTGTAGAAAGAGGAAAGTACCCGAAAGAAGCGTCATCCATAGATAGAAAGACCATAAAAAGGTTAGCAAGCCAGTATATTCTGTGTGGGGGAAAGTTGTATAGAAGATCATACAATGGGGTACATCTGTTATATGTCAATGAACAAGAAGCGGAAAAGATAGTATTAGAAGTGCATGAAAGGGCTGGGGCTCCACATATGAATTGATACATGTTGGCCAAGAATATGGTGAGACTAGGATATTATTGGTCGACCATGGAGGGGGATTGCCATCTACACGTCAAGAAATGTCATAAATGTCAAGTGTTTGCAAGTGGAAAGCATCAACCCTCGATGCCACTCACTACCATGTCTTCGCCATGGCCATTTGCAACATGGGGCATTGACATCATTGGCAAGGTAACCCCCACAGCATCAAATGGACATGAGTATATTATGGTTGCTATAAACTATTTTACCAAATGGGTAGAAGCTGCGTCCTACAAGACATTGAATGCCAAACAAGTGGCGAAGTTCATACAGAATAACATCATTTACCGATATGGAGTGCCCCACGAGTTCATCTCTGATAATGGACATCATTTTCGAAAAGAAACCGAAGAGCTCTTGCAGAGTATAGTATTAAGCATCATCGCTCATCTCCTTATAGACCACAGACAAATGGGGCTATCGAAGCAGTAAAGAAGAACCTCAAGTCAATCCTAAAGAAGACTACCAATATGAAGAGTTGCAACCCGTGAATCATAAACGAGGCTTCTAGCCTTATCCTTCATAGCCTGCACCTTTGAACCCAAGTCCTGTTTAAGCCAAGCCCGATACCCCTCATCAAGTCTAAAAGACCCGTTACCATCCTCTATCTGAGTCATAAACAAGCCTGAAGCTCATTTCTTCACAACCCAAGATACCAAAGAATAAGTAGCTGTCTCTATCCCATGAACATGTCCTTTGATGGGGAGGTTTATTTAAGCACGGCCCATTTGGCGAAGCACGTGGGAAGTCCAGTAAAACAATGTATGCCTTAAGCCCATGAGCTTCACCTGACAACACCCAGAAGTGTGTAACACATATTCCTCGCCACAGTCCCAAGTAGCCACATGCCACTGAATTGAAAGAATACCATGAAAGAACGCAGCGAAAGGTAGGATTTTAAATCTTTTCTATGGTACTCATCCCAAGGATGAACTCTAACGATGAAAACGAATCAAAACTTTAATTAAAACATAAATAAAGCTTACTTGTTGTTCCTTTGCGAAGCGAATCCACCAAACCGTCAAGCTCCAAAGTGTATGGAAGCCTCCAATGAAATCCACACGAACACAAGACTCCACAATCCTCTTGAACCACCATAACCATTGAGGAGAAACAAGCTTAGAAAAGGAGAGTGAAGAAAACGGCTAGGAGTGAGAGAGGCACCCTACTAGGGCCGGCCTTGTCATGCTCTCTAGGGTTTCTTGCCTCCTTTTTATTTTAATGATGAATGACTTAGTGCTAGCATTGACCCATCATTATCCTTTTATATAAAATATTTCCTTTAATTATACATTGACCCCTCTCTCATTAACTATTAATAAATAGGGTCAAACCTTATAATTAATAGAAATATTCTCCTCTCTATAAATTGTGAAACTCACTTATGTCCTTATGTGTATGACCCATTGGGTTCATCCCAACCTAGTAGTGGCAGGGGACATCGCATGTCTCCCAAAATAGAAACTTTCTATTTTTAGGTTCGATTGGAACAATTCCAATTTTGCCGTCAATGATAACTCTTATCACTAGGCCTTCACTAGTCATGAGTGACATCTAGCAATATGTCATGACGTACCCTAGGTGTGGGTGAATACACGAACGTGTAAATGAACCCTTCGTGCTATAGATAATCCTTCACCAAACAATGCCTTGATTAAGTTAGTTGGGTATGGATTCATGTCAAACCCTAACTTAATCATATGTTACAAGTTCATCAGAGTATAATCTCAATTAGGTAAACCCTTGAAAACACTTTTCCTTGGTTACCTTCTGCTTTGGCCAAAGACTTCATTGAGATAGTATCTATGAACTAACCATGACATTCGCCCTTTCATATTAAGGGTGGTGATCCCCTATTGCACACTCACCTATCTTCATACACAACTCACTAGAACCAATGAGCATCGATTACATCCTTATGATTAAGGGTGTACGAGATACTATCAAACTCTAGTAATTTATGCATAAGATAACATATGGTGTCTCAGGTCTAAAGATTACAAATGTGACTATACACATGAGCAATTTTTGATATACAAATAGAATTCCATAAGCTGTACTCATACTGGTCACGTTCGGTGTACTTGTTCTCTAACAAGCACCCACAGGTTTACTATAGTGTCTCTACACAGATGGCTCGAGACTCACCATCCTCCCATGGAGCTAGTATAACCTGTACTAATCTTAACGGTTTATAATCGTCCAAATATATAAACCTATGATCAGGAACTGGTTTAGGATAGATGTACTTGAGAGTTGTAAGTCTCTCTATCTCAACACTTGAGATACTACTCTCTATCATACTATCCAAGGACTTTATCATGAACACTAAATAAACACAAGTTTACATGATAAAATTAGCCATATCATTAATTAATAAAGTTTCATACATGATTATATAATGAAATATAAGTTCCCTAAACACAACCTAACAATTGGTTTTAGGGCATACTTCTAACAATCTCTCACTTGCACTAAATCCAATTAGTGACATACTTCATCCCCATCTTCTCAAGATGTCGATCCAAGACTTTCTGGGTAAGAACCTTGGTAAGTGGGTCTGAGGTGTTATCCTCATATGCTACTCTTTGTATACCGATATCTTCTCTATCTATGATTTCTCAAATCATCCGGAAGCGCCTATCAATGTGTTTGAACTTCTGATGAGACAGAAGATTATAATATTAAACGATTCAATATTCTCCCAACAGCTTCGCTTCCGAGGCGGCTACATACTCAGCCTCTGTAGTGGAATCCGCTGTAACTGCTTACAGCTCTTCCAACTAAACACTCCATCATTTAAGGTGAATAAATATCCAGATGTAGACTCTCTATCATCTATATCTGACTGAAAGTCAGAGTCGGTGAAGCCATCTACTTTAAGCTCATCTCCTCCATAGACAAGAGCCAAATCCTTAGTCCTTCTCAAGTACTTAAGGATGCCCTTGACTGCCACCCAATGTGCCTCACCTGGGTTAGACTGATATCTGTTGACAACACTTACAGCATGACTAATATCAGGTCTTGTACATAGCATAGCATGCATAAAACTCCCCACAGCTGATGTATAAGGGATCTTACTCATATGCTCTCTCTCTTGATCTATCTTAGGAGACATATCCTTGGAGAAATGAATTTCATGTCTAAAGGGAAGCAAACCCCTTTTGGAATTCTCCATACTGAACCTCTTCAGTATTTTATCTATGTACATGGATTGTGAGAGACCGAGCAACCTCTTAGATCTATCTCTATAGATCTTTATATCCAGTATGTAGATTGCTTATCCCAAATCCTTCATGGAGAAGTTACTAGAGATCCAAAGTTTTACCAATGAAATCATTCCTACATCATTCCCAATGATTAGGATGTCGTCCACATATAGGACCAAGAATGTGACTGCACTCCCACTAACCTTTTTGTACACACATGGTTCATCCATATTCTGAAGGAAGCCAAATGATTTGACTGCTTCATTGAATCTAATGTTCCAACTTCGAGAAGCTTGTTTTAGTCCATAAATGGACCGCTGTAGCTTGCACACTTTGTGGTCCTCACCACTGGATATAAAGCTCTTAGGTTGTTCCATATAAAGATCTTCCTCAATGTTTCCATTAAGGAAGGCGGTCTTTACATCCATTTGACATATCTCATAGTCATAGTGTGTGGCTATAGCCAACAAGATCCTAATGGATTTCAGCATAGCCACTGGCAAAAAGATTTCCTCATAGTCAACATCTTGCTTTTGATTATACCCTTTTGCGACTAGTCTAGCTTTGTAGGTCTCTACCTTTCCATCCGAGCCTATCTTCCTTTTGTAAATCCATTTATAGCCTATAGGTACTATACCCTCAGGTGGATTTACTAAAGTCCAGACTTGGTTAGAATACATCGAATCCATTTCAGATTTTATGGCCTCTTGCCATCTACTCGAGTCGATGTCCAACATCGCTTCCTCATAAGTAGTAGGATCATCTGGATGTTCCTTGTCGCCAAGAAATAACTCCTCTCTCATCTCATGAAGATAACCATATCTATTTGGAGGAGCAGATATCCTATTAGATCTATGAAGTGGTGGTGTAACAGTAGGTTCTGCCTCAACAGGGGCAGGAGTGGTATCAGTGTTGATTTGTGTACTCTCAGATAATTCCTCGAGATCTATCACTTGACCTTTGCCTCCTTCTTGAATGAATTCTCTTTCTAGAAAAACGGCAAACTTACTAACGAAGACTTTCTCTTCACTAGTGTGATAGAAATAGTATCCCAAAGACTCTTTTGGGTACCCCACAAATCTACATTTGTTTGATCTTGCTTCCAATTTGGTTGTATTTTGGTTCTTAACGTATGCAAGAAAACCCCAAAACCTTAGATGCTTAAGGCTTGGTTTCTTCCCATACCATATCTCATATGGAGTCTTAGGGACAGACTTGGAAGGAACCCTGTTCAACAAATAAGCAGCTGTCTCTAATGCATATCCCCAAAAGGATATTGACATATCAGTGTAACTTAGCATCAATCATACCATGTCCATCAAAGTACGATTTCTTCTTTCAGATACTCCATTAAGCTGAGGTGTACCAGGAGGAGTCAACTGCGATAATATGCCAGCCTCAATTAGATGATCCAAAAACTCAGTGGTTAAGTATTCTCCTCCTCGATCCGATCGAAGAGCTTTAATACTTTTGCCAGTTTGTTTTTCCACTTCAGCTCTGAACTCTTTGAACTTTTCAAAAGATTCAAATTTGTGTTTCATAAGATACACAGTCCCTAACCGTGAGTGATCATCGGTGAAGGTAATGAAGTAGGTGAAACCACCGCTGGCAACCTTCTTTAAAGGTCTACATACATCAGAATGTATTAACTCTAGTATGTCTCCTGCCCTCTCACTGTGACCAGTAAAAGGCGATTTGGTCATTTTACCCATGAGACAAGGTTCGCAGGTAGGTAAGGGTACAAGTACATATGAGCCTAGCTGCCCATCCTTACCTAACCTATTAATCTTTTCCTCACTAATATGACCTAATCTCAAATGCCATACATAAGTTGAGTCGTTTTCATCACGAGGTCTTTTATGCCTTTCAGCATTATGATTATTCTCTAAACAGTTTACATCACCATCCATATTCAAGAAATATAGACCACTTAGATATATGCCAGAACCAACTGATTCATTCCCAATAGAAATAGTACAACCATTCCTATTGAAAACAAATTCATAGCCAGAACGTGTTAAGGATGAAACTGAAACAATGTTCCTGACTATACCTGACATAAACAAACAGTCCTCTGATTTTAGAATATGTCCTGATGGTAAAATTAAGTCACAAGTCCCAACAACTAATGCAGCAACGTTTGCTCTATTTCCAACTCGAAGGGAAACTTGATCTCGACCTAATTGTCTGCTTCCTCTGAGATCTTTAATATTGTTACATATATGAGAACTAGCTCCGGTATCCAATACCCAAGAGTAAGCAGAGCTAACTGATAGATAAAATCCTGAACTATGAACGATTCCTAATTCTTTAGACGGCTCATTGTTACAAGATTTAGTCAAACAATAGTCAAATTCAGTTTCGGATATTTGTTTGAGTATAATCATGATATCTACAAAAATAAGTAACAGATTAATATATTTCATTAAACCATAATAACTTAGTTTTTAGTTTTATGGTGTCTCCCACTATTTTATCAAATCCCATACTCCCTCTATAGGATTTGAGAATTCAAAATTTGAATTCTTAATGGGGATTGGGTCCCATTTGAACTAGTGGACCTCACACGATAGTTTCTTGGACCACTAATCCAAAGGAGTGGATAACTCTTTATCCAATGCTTCACTAAGCAAGTTCCAATCTTTCTTTAGCCTCTAAAATACAGTAACCTCACATAATAATTTCTTGGTCAGTGTACTTTAGTTAAATCACACCCACCATTCACACAAGTATGGTCAATTGAATGATGCACGCCTCACATAATAGTTTCTTGGGATGCACCATTTTCGCACCTTGTGTATCCCATATGTAATAAGATAGGATGAACCCTCAGAATGATTGTGTTCCCACATATCTGCAGCCAAACACATCCACCATAAGAATCAACCTACCTTATAATGGTGGGAGGCTAGGATAAAGCACTCATATGCCTCTTCCTTACAATTTAATTTTGAAAACGAGGGGTCTTAGGTCTCATCAGATTATTAACATACATCGCATGCATTTATATATCACATATATATATTAATAACCATTCTTTATTATTAGTACTTTTATGATACTCGCACTATCCATAAAGGAACGGGACACTATCATGAAAGACATATAATAATATGGTTAATGGGCCCCTAGAACATACATCTAACATATATATGGGCCTGATGGAAAGTTTATGGACTTTTAGGGTTGGGCCCAACTAGAGCCATTAGTTAAGCCCTAGGTCTAATGTGCGTGTCGTGATCATAATTTCAACCTGTAACTATTACATAGAAAGAAAAGATCTTCTGAAATCTTCTCTTTATCCTCCCACTGCTCTATGCATCCTCGGGTCCACCACGTACCTTCTCGATCTTTGATGTACATTTGCATAAATAAATAAAGGGTATAAAGGATATAGGGGATACATATGGAAAGAGGGGAGAAGGCATGCAAGCCTTAATTAAAATTACATCACCAATAATTTAAACCACTTTAAATTACAACCCATAAAAGATACACATCACATGCGGCCAATCACATCCATTTAAATTGGTCTTTAAGTCCATAACTTTCCATATCTTAATTATACAATCCAATTGCATAAAATAAAGCAACAAAGTAACAAGTAATAAATGGCAATGGCATATAGTCAAGACATGTTTTAATCTATTTTTCATCCCATGAAAATAGATATCAATTTTAATCGCATTAAAATTAAGTAACCTTTTACTTTAGTGTTTTCTCTAAAACACTAGGAATCAGCCCCTGTTTTGCAATAATAATTTGCCCTATTTAAAACAACTTTTAAAATTTAAGAACACATCATTTCACTAGAATTTTCAATGTTCTTTCCAATGGCGGGTGTCTCGTTAAGTGATTCCAACGTTTGATATCACTTTAAAGCGTTTTGTAACTTCAACTCCAAATCTGGACAAATTTGAGTATCGGTAACAAAATACTTAGTACGGCTAACTAAAGGTCAAAATAAATGGTGGAAACTCTTCCTACATTTAGTTAAGACCTTATATAAGTGAAGTTGATAAGTGTCAAATTGTAAAAACCATTAGAAACCATTTTTAATGATTTTACAAACTGGTATTAGTTGCTGTCCAGAAAAACAGCACACAGTTATGACTTAAAAAAAATTATAAATCATATAATATCAATATATTTACATGTACTAACACTTATAACATATCAATATATTAATGTTGATGACCCCATGCAAATTAATCGAATTAAAATGCTAAAACATCAAGTGTTTAAACCACAAAACCCAAATATGGCAATTAGGGTTTCCAAAAACCCTAATTTCACAAACATTCAATTTCTTCACTTTTTGAATTTCAAAAATGTTTCAAAACAATTTTAAATCATATAAACATATTTAATAAACATAAGTGAAGACAATTTAATGTAACCAAAAAGCCAAAGATGGCCGTGACACACTAGGGTTATAAACCCTAGTGTGGCCGTGAATATGAGAGGGTGTTGGGAGATTGGGACTTTCCTATTTTAATCATACTATGATCCTGAATCAATTCTAATCAAAATAAGAATTCCCAATCCTAATTAAAGTCATCCTTTTATAGTTTCCTAATTAAAAAAATCTCAATTTTACACAATCTTGATAAATCAAGAAAGTGAATAAAATTAGTAACTTTTCAAATAGGAAACTTTCTTGATCAATCAAGGCTTTCTTAATTATCAAAATTGCAGCCACTTAAATAATTAATTAATCTTATTAATTAATTCCTAATCCTATTAGGATTTACCCAATTAGTATCTTATACTAATTAGGAAAGAGAACAACAAAATAGGAAACAAAATAAGATAGCAATGTCTAATCAAAGTAGGTTTCCTATTTGGATTAGGGTTTCTAAAAACCTAATGTGTTCTCCATCATCACTTTGTCCACTAAGGCCATCAATGACCGTCCATCCTAGGGTCACTAAACCCTAGAGGCCGAATCATATAAGGGTTGTTAAACCCTAGTATGCAGCCCCATGTTTAGCCGTCTTAGTTAGGGTTTCTCAAACCCTAGTTGCCGAAAATCATAAGGGTGTGAAACCCTGATGCAGCCCCATGTTGCAGCCGTGACCTAGAGTTTCTTAAAACCCTTTTCATGGTCAAACGCCACCATGGCAGCCCTTGTACAAACCATCCATCATGTAGGGTTTATAAAACCCTAGTTGCAATAATATTAAAAACAAAACAAAGGGGTTCATCACCCCATGGCCGAATCCCTCTATGGTGATTTCTCAAATCCCCAATTAATTAAAACAGTTTTTAATACATGTCATACCAAGCCATTCATGATTCGAATCATGGTTTAGAGTTGGCCCTAATACCACTGAAAGAGTACCATGAAAGAAGGCAGCGGAAGGTAGGATTTTAAAACTTTTCCATGGTACTCATCCCAAGGATGAACTCTAACGATGAAAACGAATCAAAACTTTAATTAAAACATAAATAAAGCTTACTTGTTGTTCCTTTGCGAAGCGAATCCACCAAACCTTCAAGCTCCAAAGTGTATGGAAGCCTCCAATGAAGTCCACACGAACACAAGACTCTACAATCTTCTTGAACCTCCACAACCATTGAGGAGAAACAAGCTCAGAGAATGAGAGGGAAGAAAACGGCTAAGAGAGAGAGAGGCACCCTACTAGGGCCGGCCTTGTCATGCTCTCTAGGGTTTCTTGCCTCCTTTTTATTTTAATGATGAATGACTTAGTGCTAGCATTGAACCATCATTATCCTTTTATATAAAATAATTCCTTTAATTATACATTGACCCCTCTCTTATTAACTATTAATAAATAGGGTCAAATCTTATAATTAATAGAAATATTCTCCTCTCTATAAATTGTGAAACTCACTTATGTCCTTATGTGTGTGACCCATTGGGTTCATCCCAACCTAGTAGTGGCAGGGGACATCGCATGTCTCCCAAAATAGAAACTTTCTATTTTTAGGTTCAATTGGAACAATTCCAATTTTGCCCTCAATGATAACTCTTATCACTAGGCCTTCACTAGTCATGAGTGACATATAGCAATATGTCATGACGTACCCTAGGTGTGGATGAATATACGAACGTGTAAATGAACCCTTCGTGCTATAGATAATCCTTCACCAAACAATGTCTTGATTAAGTTAGTTGGGTATGGATTCATGTCAAACCCTAACTTAATCATATGTTACAAGTTCATCTGAGTATAATCTCAATTAGGTAAACCCTTGAAAACACTTTTCCTTGGTTACCTTCTGCTTTGGCCAAAGACTTTATTGAGATAGTATCTATGAACTAACCATTACATTCGCCCTTTCATATTAAGGGTGGTGATCCCCTATTGCACACTCACCTATCTTCATACACAACTCACTAGAGCCAATGAGCACCGATTACATCCTTATGATTAAGGGTGTACGAGATACTATCAAACTCTAGTAATTTATGCATAAGATAACATGTGGTGTCTCAGGTCTAAGGATTACAAATGTGACTATACACATGAGCAGCTTTTGACATACAAATAGAATTCCATAAGCTGTACTCATACTGGTCACGTTCGATGTACTTGTTCTCTAACAAGCACCCACAGGTTTACTATAGTGTCTCTACACAGATGGCTCGAGACTCACCATCCTCCCATGGAGCTAGTATAACATGTGCTAATCTTAACGGTTTATAATCGTCCAAATATATAAACCTATGATCAGGAACTGGTTTAGGATAGATATACTTGAGAGTTGTAAGTCTCTCTATCTCAACACTTGAGATACTACTCTCTATTATACTATCCAAGGACTTTATCATGAACAGTAATTAAACACAAGTTTACATGATAAAATTAGCCATATCATTAATTAATAAAGTTTCATACATGATTATATAATGAAATATAAGTTCCCTAAACACAACCTAACAATTGGTTTTAGGGCATACTTCTAACATGAATATCTCTCCAAGATAGAGAAGTAAGAAGATGATCATGTCCTGGATCGAGCGTCCCTCAAGAGACATAAGCCTTCGTGAACAGTAGCTGAGAGGAAGGTGTTGTGGTCCATCAAGAGGAGTGATCAATTTAAGCCTTTCAACCAAACACATCTGTAGAAGAATAGGGGTACCCTCAATGTGTGATATCCCAAAACTTTTAATGTGCTTAAATCATATTTTATTAATGTTTTGGATATTTTAATGTTTTAGAAAACTTAAAAGTTTCATAAACCTTTTTGCAAAAACCAAACAAGCCCTTAACTTTTCTTTTAAAAAGAACTTAAACTCTTTTCAAACCCTCATTTCTAACAAACCACTTATTTATCAACTTAGAGTTAGAGAGAGAGGGGGGAGCAGCTGGTGTGGTGGCCGGATCTTCGCCGGAGAAACCGCCGGAGCTCCATCATTTTCTTCAAAAGGTAAACCTCATATATATTTTGCTAGTTTTCTTCCCTTTTCTCCTTCTTAATTTCTGATTTGAGGATCTTTAAACTCAAACTTTTGTTCTTGAACCTATATTTTGATGCTAAACCATTTTTGACTTGGATTTATAACTCTAGAACTTGTTTTATTTTAAAGATCAAAGGTTTTTGGAGGCTTATACAAGTATATGTCAGATTTGGGTTTATTTCTAGGGTTTAAAGTTACATTTTCTGATTCATGGGTTTATGATTGTTGAGTTGGTGTTTTGATGTTGGGTTAAAGTGTTATTATGGTGTCTTGTAAGTGGATTTGAGTTGTTATGAAGTTTTGATGAGATTTGGAGTGGGTTCATGGCTGTTGCTGCTCGTGAGAATCAAAATTATCGGGCAGACAGTCGACTGTCTAGTCGACTGTTTGGTCAACTGTTTGAGACAGTATGCTTGATTCGGAATTTTGCTGAGACAGTCGACTGTCTCACCCTAACAGTCGACTGTTTGGGCCCAGAATTTGATATTTTGGTTTTTATCCCTCGTTTTTCATCATCTTTATGATTCTTTCTTTTGGACCTTAATCTTAAGCATATCCTAGACATTTTAAAAGCTTTGAAATTCAACTTCAAGTTTGGGTCAGTAGTTTTTAGACCGGATATTTATTTGTACCGTTGCTTTGTAATTATTTCAGATCAGGATAGCCCCTACGACTATCCTTTTGCGAGTTAGGGGTGCATATCTACAGGACACTGCTAGGGATAGTTCTTGCCCAGTCAAGGTAGGATACCGAACCTCACTAACACGTGATGATATGTGATTTTATGTGACATGATATACTGAACTGTTTGTGAAATGAAAACTGATACTTGGAACATTACTTGTTTTACAACTGTTGGTATGGAATGTTTATATCTGTTTATAAATGATTATGAAACGACATATGGCTTGATTCTTTCACACTTGTTTTGAATGAGGATTATGAATGTTTTATAAATGTTTTACATGTGCTTACTGTGCCATATGTTACATCTTTACCTGGTGGTTTTGGAAATGGATTTTGGAATTGAGATCATGTGTATTATATTTTGGCTGTCGTTGTGCCGGGGGTCTGAGAACAACAAGTATATTAGCTGTTGTTGTGCCGGGGACCTGAGAACAACGTGATTATTTGGCTATCATTGTGTCGGAGGCCTAAGAACAATGTAATTTTGTTTTGTACTTTTCGTTGTGCTTGGGGCTGTGAGCCTGAGAACAGCGAGTGTTTTCAAACTGATTTTCGTGCTTCGTAGTGCCGGGGGCTATAAGCTTGAGAACTACTACTCTTATCAAATAACCCAATGAATAACTTGTTTTACAAAATGAGAAACCTTGGATGCTTTATACAAGAATGAAACCCATACCATGTGTAGACATCCATTTTTGACCATGAGTATGGTCATGAATGGTTTCCTGCGATTAGAAATGAAATAGGGTGTCAAAACCCTAAGTTGCCAATTTTACTCTTTTTGGGTAATTAGGTAGAGGTCATTATCACATGTAGGTTTTTCAGTCAGATTGAGTCGGTTCTTTTTGCATTAGGTTTTTAGAGAGTTTAGGAACATCCCTGCAAAATTTCATGGCAATTCGAGCCAGGCTTGATAGAAAATAAGGCCTTTTGTGACTGAAGGGCAGTTTTGTCCTTTAAATCACAAAAACCCTGAATGACTGTCGATCTTGTCTCGAATGGTCTCGAGACTTTGGCATAGATATGTAAAGTGTGTTCGGTAGCTAAGTTGATCAATGGCAAGATCTGTAGAGCCTTCTGGCTCATATTTGGCTCTCGAGGCTCGAAATGCCCTTTCAAAGCCCAGATTAGGGTTTCGACCGGAAGCGACCAGGATTCGATATTTTTATCAAACCAAAGCCTTCAAAGGCTTCAAAACACTTTCCTAAAACATTTTAAAACTTGTTTCAAGAAGAAGAAATGATTTCGAAAGCAATCGGTTAGCAAATTTCAAAACCCTAATTTGGGCCCAGCAGGCCCTAAACAGCTAATCGGTCGACTTCTCCCTAAACCTTTGACCTCGGTCAATGCATTTTCACTTCAAACACTTCTTAAAACATGAAAAATCGAATCACGATCATTTCGGCTCTTGAATCGTCAAATTTGGACTTAAAACGGGCTCGAAAAGCCGAAAAAAACCGAAACCGAGTCAAAACGGGCTGAGACTGGCCCACATAGGGCATTTTTGGGGATGGAGGATCGATGGCCGTCCACCTCGGGACGGAAAATTGTCCATGAAGGACGGCCAACCATCCTAGAGTGGATGGTTGTCGATCCTTTTAGTCAATTACTGCTATTTTTCAGTCTCTTTTTTGCTCAGGACTCTTCCAAGCCCTGCCATGTGTCTAGTTCGGCCATGGGGACTTTGGGATGAGTTCAAACACCTTGGAAGACTGGTTTTGATCTCTTGGATCATTCCTAAGGGATTTAAACTCAGCCATTGATCAAACTCAGGCCTCCCTATTAATAGAGGGCCCTGAAATCAGTTTTAACACACAGAAAAAGCTTTAGAGAGCTAGCTTGGAGAGTAAAGGCTTGAGCAATTGCACAAGCTTCCCCCATAGCACTCTAGCTTAAGTTTTAGAGTCCTTGAGGTCCTTGGAGTCCTTCTAGCTTGAGGAGAAGGCTTGAAGCAAGGAGGTAGAGAAAGAGGTTAGTAGTTTTCTTTTCTATTCTACTTCTTCTTCTTCTTCTTCTTCTTTAATCATGCTAGATTAGATTTTTATTTCCTTAGTATGTATAGGATTTAGTTTATTATTAGTATACATGCATAGGATATAGTTCATTATTAGTATGCATAGTTTAGGTTCCATATTTCTTTAATATGCATGATAGGCTAGTTTATTGTTATAATATGTATGCATATTTTTCTTCTTCCATTCTTCTTTAGTCATATCATATTAGGATTGGATATTTAGGATTAGGTTCATGCATGTTTAAGTCTTTTAGGTTAGTAATCATGTTAGGTTAGTTTTAAAATCACATGTTAGTATTTTTAGGATGGATATGTATTGTTCGTATTAGGTTGTTAGTCTATTCAAGTTAAGCATTAGTATTATTCTTATCATGGTTTATTTTTATCATTTGGAGTGTTTGATTGATATATAAAATGTGTTCCAGGGAGCATGCAAAGGTGAGTCCCTTCCCTTGTGATTAAATGCTGTGTTTTGATGATAGTTTAGCATGCATATTAGGTTGCATTTAGTGCATTCTTTTACTCATTTTTATTCACTTTTTTAGGGTTTTAAGTACACTTTTTGATTACTTTCAAATCTGTCCATGGATTTAAAGTGACCTAAAAGTGCACTAAATCTCATTTTTTAGGCCAAAATCAACATAGAAACATGCCTAGGTTCACTTAGCTAACTTAGATTTGCATTTAGGACATTTTCATGCATTGTTTACACTTTTGATTATATTTTTTTATTTATTTTCCAGAAATTCCAGCATGCATATCATAGTGTTTTAGGTATTTAGACTAACCTAGGATTAGCTAGAAACCCTAGGATTAGGGAGGTCACTTGATCCCACTTAGGACTCTTCTTTGTTGTAAGAATTACAATAAGAATAGAGTTCTATTTTACCTAGGATTCTACTTCGGGAACAATTCTAAAAGTGATTTTGAAAGAATTCAAAATGGAATGAAATTCCATCTCTCATAACAAGTGTTTTGATCAAACTCAAACTCTCGAAGCTAGAGTCCAAGATAAGATAAAATCTCTACGATTATGTGGTTTATTACAATAGGAGAGTCCTAGGGTAATCGAACTACGTGGACTTTGATCTTTGTCAAGCAATTGATAAGGTACGTAGGCAGTCAACAGGGCGCAAGTCCAATCTTAGGTTGACTTCTAGTCTCCTAAGATCTTTAGGTTTCTTGTATACTTTTTGTACTATATATTATTATTATATATTATTATTCATATTTTGTGGTTGATTAGATATGATAGAATTGTTTTGAAAAGATTTTGATAAAGCCCAAACTTAATTAGGAGACCTTTAATTAGGGCGAGGTGGGTGCCTACAAGGAGTTCCTTGGAACCTTCCCACTTCGTAACCTAGCCTCTGAATCCAACTTTGATTCAAAGACCATGCTTTTCCAAAATATGGGGTCAGTGTTTTATTGAAAATAAAACTTTTTTTTTTGTTTCCTTGTTCCCTAAAAATAAGGTGGCGACTCCCAGTTTTTTACAAACTCTTATCCGTTTTCAAAAACCCAATCTTGAGTGGATAATATAGAAGGATAAATGTGGATAATTGAGAAGGATAATAGAGAAGGATAAATCGAGATGGATAAACATCATCCACAATCCACTCAAGATAACACTCCTCAAAGTGAACGAGAGGCCTCCCGATCTAGGTTGGCTGGTTCACACCATGTTAATACTGATTTGTAAACACTAATGTGAATTGACTATTATAATGTTCCTTGTATCAATATTGTTACTGTTGGTTGAGGTTGTACTCCTATCGGGCAATTATTGCTCATGCTATTTTATGCAGCAGGTTTTCAGGTTTCTGGTAGAGTTTCGGCGGTAGAGAGTTCTACGCAGGTTGCATTGGGTCTAGCAGTGTTCTGGGCGGTATTTCATCAGACTGTTAGGACTGCATGATATATTTATATTTCTTTGGACTATTATTCTATCCTATATGCCAGGGTTGTTGGCATTAAATATGATACTTTTAGCATATTTGTACTTGTATTACTCGAATCTGGGCATGTATGCATTAGAACATATCATTTCACTTTGTTATATTATTTCTCTTATTATCCTAAGTATGGAAATGCGAATCAGCAGGACAGGTTGTATCTACTTCTTGACACGTGTCGACCTACCCGGGACGGTCGGTATAATAGTCAGGTTGGGGCGTTACACAATGTGTGGAGAAGAATGTGAGTAAAAGCGGTCAAGCCCGTTCAGAGTTTCGGCAAGTACTAAAAGGATGATGTTATGTGATTTCGACAATGGTAGAATGAGCTCACATGTTTCAATGGGTATGGAAGGTGTCCCATTTGAAACAAGGAAACAATCCAATATACATAAGGCAAATGCGTACTGGGTAGGCCTATGAAGAGCCAGTGATTTTCCCCCTCCCTCAAGAAAGATGAAGCAAGTTTGAGAAGATCAATAGAGTTTTCATGAATAAATGAAGAAGCTTCCCTAGGTGAAAGTTCAAAGAGGGAAGAGAAGGTTTGGAAATAACCTCGACGAATGGTAGGAAAGATGGAAGGGCCATTAGCAGAGACATCCATCAAAGCACAGAATTCTTCAAATAAAGGACATACCTCCTTATAGTTGAAGCGAAATACATGAAGCTCGGGGTCCCAGAAGTGAATCACAGAGTTGAGAAGTTTGTCTTCAAGTTTCACATAAGAGAGAGAACCACGAAGTCAAACTAAATCGCGCGAACACTTTCTTGTCTTAAGCTCGCATTCTTGCTACGAATAGGTTGAGAATCAACTTGAGAGCCTCCATTATGTTTAGTGTGATGAAAGTGAGCATAGGGATTTGTTTTTATAGCCTTTTGGCAAGAAAATCGAGTCAGAAGCGAAGTATGACACCCGAAAATCAAATTTCAGTCGAAATAGGAGTCTGGGCTCGCTGACCATCCCACCAAGGACGGCTAACCGTCCCCTAGGGACGGCCAACTGTCCATGGGGGGATGGTCACCCGAGCCCACTTCCTAATTTTGCCTAATTTTGACCTTTTTCAGCATTTTCGACGCCCGGTTTGACCTTTCGCTCCATTTTCGTCAAATTTAACTTATTTTCGAGTTGAAATTGAACCAAAAAGGAAATTGAAACATATTTATATTATCATTAGGGCATAATCACATATTATTAGAGGATCTTAGTGCATACATTAGAGAGAAATAACATAAAAGATCCTAAGTGGGCCTCTTTTGGGCCGAATGGTACAAAATCATCTCCGCCGGGATGATTTCCTCGCCCTTCGTGAACCCGATGCCTCGTGATCCCTTCTTGATCCATGATGCTCCTATAAAAGCCGGCTCGAGGCCTGCAAACCCAAATTTTGGGTAAGATTAGTGAAGAATGAGATTGTTAGAGATTGAAGAAGTGGAGTGAAAGTTACCTGTGCGGCTATATTGGCATTATGCGCATCGAGATTTATCCTTTGGAGTTCCCTAGTCAATGCTGTAGTATATGCCAAGCATTCCTCAGTATAGGATACAGGCACCTGTAGATGGCAGAAGATTTAAAGATCAGGTGAAGTAGAATAAAAGTGAGACAAAGGCCGGAGTTATGATGATTACTGAACTGTAATAAGGATCCACATGGAGACACTCATTGTATGGTACACGAGGAATTGGCCTTTGAACAAAGTTACCATCCTCGATGACTTGTACTTGCTAAGGAAGATTTGGCAAAGGAGGAGCAGAAAATGAAGGCTCATTATCGCCTTGAGTCGCTATAGTTGTGGAGTGAGAAGCATGCCCTTGGGTTCGACGACCCTACAGAAAGATGAGATATGAGAAATATTTTGCAGGAAAATGAGTAAAAGAGAAAATTCAATACCTCAGTAGGAATGAATCCCGACACCAATGGATGCATCAAATAGTGCTGGCAAAATGCATGGTAATCCTCTTGCTGATGATAAAAGGCATCTGCAAACACACCAGTCATGGCATCTGCTAAGTCATGGCTCGTCAAACTGTTAGCATGTCTCATAGATGAAGGAGGTGCATGAGGCACGCGAGCAGTTGAGTAAGCTCCACAGAGATGAAGGCGTACTCTCTCTCCAAGGTACCAATATCTGCCAGAAGGCCCCTCGAATAGGATCCTCTTATGATACATCTCGACCATAGGACGAAGCTGAGCATACATAGTACCCCTCCAATGACGCCAAGAGTTCCATTTCACTTGAAAGCGAGACATAACAGAATCAAAGATGGTTACCATGTTGGGACGCATCCCTGCAAGGATAAAGCGCCTATAGGCATAATCATGCCTGTGAGTGCCAGCATTCTCTCGCCGACTCGGAGCATATCGGGCAAGGATTGGCCAAGACAAGTCATTAGCAACGAGCGTAAGGCTATTCAGGCCAAGGTACTCGTAAGCCCACACCTGTGGAAAAGACATGATATCAGTAATAAGTAAAAAAAAGTTTGAAATGTCCTCAATAGGTTTGTATACCTCCCAAACGAATCCCATGCCTCTAAAGTCGGTGCAGATTCCTCGAGACCGACAGCTCATAGTCCTATACATGGTGGCCAAAGCAGCACCACCCCAGTCATACTGAGAAATAGTATCAATGTTCTCCAAGCTCGCGTATAAGCCTAGAGGGGCTAGATCAGCAGTGCCCGCAAAAGAGAGTACAGGATAGTACAAATAGGACGAAAGCTCGTACAATATGATCAAAATCCTATCCATCCCCCTCAGGCATGTCACTGAATAGGGTGTAGAGGGTACTTCGGCGAACTGACCTCTTCACAATGTCAATGTCAGCCGCCCCAAGATAAGTATCTAAATAGACGAGGTTCTCGGATGCACCCTCATAGAAATTCAAAGGACGTCCTCCGATGGAAATTCCTGTGATCATAGTAAAGTCGAGAGGAGTAATAGTCATCTCCCCAAACTCAAAATGGAAGGTGTTAGTGGTGTCCCACCATAGTTCAGACAAGGCCATGAGAGCCTGTCTATCCATCTGATCGTACCAAAGGGAATCGATGAAATCCCCAAAGCCAATCCTTCGAATTGTCTCCTTAGTCAATGGTTGGAGGGTGTCCATTTTTGCCCACCATGTGACAATGTGTTGCAATGAAGATCGAGTCCTAATGTCGAAGTTAGGCTGCAAAGATGAAGATTAATGGATGAGAGATGTTTAATAGAGGTGAGTTATGCTAACTTTTTAAATCAAAAGCACTAAAAATTAACCTATAAAATGATACACTTTCAAAAGTGTTTATACTTTATTTTTCAAAGCTTGATTTGTCGATTGTGCACACTTTATGTGCTAAACAATCTATTTTCAAAAATTACCATAAGTCATTTTGCGGATCAATTTGTGTGCTTTTGATTTTATGTTGTGAGTTGGCATAATTCATCAATATTCCATGTGACTCTTTTAATGAGAAATGTATTAAAATGAAAACCCCGAGAGAATGGATTTTAAATAAAAACCTTGAATTGAGTACTTAGCATTTAAATGAATAGTGTTTTGAGTGAGAAAATAAGTTAAGTACTAATTCATGAAAATTTTGAATATATGCATTACTTAAAATAATTTTGAAAACTTTTTATGATATGAAAAATCATTTTGAAAAACATTTGGGAAAGATATGACATGGTGAATTGCTTTGAAAATTAGAAATTGCCCCCTTTTGGGCATTTTATCAAACACTTAGTGTGCATATATGTGAAAAGAGTTTTGAAAACTTGACATGATACTTTGAAAGTATCTAAATGATGCTAGAAACATATTTAGGTCATGACATGAAGGATTTGAATTGAAAAATCAAACTTTAGTTCTCTTGAGAATTTTATCAAACACTTGGTGGGCTATATTTCAAGCTTGTGAAGCTAGTGAAATGGGGCTCCCAAACTTTTCCAAATACAAATTTCATGAATATAAATCATCAAGCAATATCCAAAGATCAACATTGAAGCATTTAGACATTAAGGATTCAAAGAAAATGCATGGAAAGTAAGCTTACCTCTCGTTGAGTATGGATGTAGGAAATGTGAGTTTGGGGCTCCAATAGCAAGCTTGTGTTGCTAGGATCATATGGCGGTGCCTTGTAACTTTTCATCTTCATGTATGGATACTTTGAGGAATCATAGCTCTTATTTTCCATGAGTATGATTAAGTGGAGAAGTTTGAGAAAATGGGTATGTTTAGATGTGTATTTGGGTTTTGGATCCCAAATTTGAAATACAATGATGAAATCCTAGGTTTTGATTCACAAATTGAAGAGTGTAGCAACACTTGAAGTGTTTGGAGAGAGATTTGGAAGCAAAGAAATCAAATTTGAGGGATGAATTTCGAGAGAAAATGAGAAACCCTAGAGAGAGAAAGTATTAAAATGGATGATAGTTGAAGTAAATATGCAAGTGGGGGTCAAAATCACCTAAATAAGAGATGATGGTTCGGGTAGCCATCCACTAGGGGACGGCTGGCCATCCTCAAGTGGATGGTCACCCAAGTTTTAGCCCAATTTTGACCTTTTGTTGGGCTTTTGAGGACCATTTAGCCTATTTGGCCCATTTTTGACCAATTTTCTCTCAAATTTCGATTTGGGAAAGTTCATTGGATGGAAATTGAAGATGATTTGATGCATCAATGAGAAATAAGAAGAGATTAGTGCATGCAAAGATAAGATTTGAGGGATTGTGAATAGGAAAGTTCACATGAAATGATAATTTTTTGGTTGAAAATCATGAGATATGAAAATGGATAATATATGAGCAAGGTTTGTAATCATGAAATGATTATAAATGCAAGTGAAAGGATGAGAATGTGAAGCCCATGAAGGGATTGAAGAGATAAGATAACCCACGGAGGGTTTGTGAATGAGAAAGGCCCACTTTGGAGGCCCAAATCAATAAGATTGTGTGGATTGCATGAGATGTTGAGAAATACGCATGAAATGTGTATGAGAATGATGATAAGTGATATTGATGATATTGTGGAATGCATATGTTGGTGATAACATAGAGTTGTCAAGAGAATATTGGCAATTTGAAGATTATTGGAAGTGTGTGTGTGACTTCTAAGAAGAGTCGTAGACTCTAAGGATAAGATTGTGGTTTTTGGGAGTGTGTGACTTCCAAGAAGAGTCATAGACTCTAAGGATAAGATGATTGGAAGTGTGTAGGACTTCCAAAGATGATAAATTGGAAATATGTGTGAGATTTCCTCTTAAGATAAGATAAAAATTGGAAATATGTGTGAGATTTCCTCTTAAGATAAGATGATGATTGGAAGTGTGTGTAGGACTTCCAAAAGGACTGCGGTCCCTCAAGATCATCAGAAGTGTGTGTAGGACTTCCAAAGATGATAAATTGGAAATATGTGTGAGATTTCCTCTTAAGATAAGATGATGATTGGAAGTGTGTATAGGACTTCCAAATGGACTGCGGTCACTCAAAATCATCGGAAGTGTGTGTAGGACTTCCAAGGATGATAAATTGGAAATATGTGTGAGATTTACTCTTAAGATAAGATAATCGGAAGTGTGTGTAGGACTTCCAAAAGGACTGCGGTCCCTCAAGATCATCGGAAGTTTGTGTAGGACTTCCAAGAATGATTTGATCAGTGTTTCGAGTAGATGGTTTGATTATCCCTCTTCTATCGTGGCAGAAATGGGATGTCATTTTGTTTCATTAATATTCACTGGCAAAGCCATGAACATCAACGAGGGGCTTCTGTAGACATCCATTTTTTACCATAGGAAGGGTCATTAATGGTTGCCTATGATTTGAGGTGAAATAGGGTGTCAAAACCCTAAGTTACCAGTTTTACCCTTGTGAGCAGTTAGATAGAGGTCATTATCGCATATAGGTTTTTACGACAGATTGAGTCGGTTCTTCTTGCATTTAGTTTTTAGAGAGTCTAGGAACATCCATGTTAAATTTTCATGGCATTCTGAGCCGGGCTTGATAGGAAATAAGGTCTTTTGTGATTTGAAGGGCAATACTGTCCTTTAAATCACAAAAGCTCTGAATGACTGTCGATCTTATCCCGAGTGGTCTTAAAGCTTTGGCATAGATATTTAGGGTGTGTTTGGTAGTTAAGTTGATCAATGCAAGGACTATTGAGCTTCCTGGCTCATGATTGGCTCTTAAGGCCCAAAAGACCCTTTTAAGCTCAGACTAGGGTTTCGACCGGGAATGACCGAGATTCGATCTTTTTATCAAACCAAGCCTTCAAAAGGCTCCAAAAAAATTTTCTTAAAATGTTTTAAAACTTGTTTCGAGAAGAAGAAATGATTTTGAAAGCAATTGGTTAGCAGATTTCAAAACCCTAATTTGGGCTCGTCATGTCCTAAACAGCTAATCGGTTGACTTTTCCCTAAAAACTTGACTTTGGTCAATGCATTTTCACTTCAAACACTTCTCAAAACATGGAGAATCGAATCATGATCGTTTTGGCGCTTGAATCGTCGAATTTGGACTTAAAACCGGCCCGAAAAGCCGAAA
>JAESVK010001330.1:148997-163928 GCA_017140935.1 Hamamelis virginiana | reverse complement strand
AGGCCCACATAAGGGAAATTGGGCTCAAAAGCTCGATGAACGTCCACCTACGGACGGCCAACCGTCCCTAGAGGGATGGTCACTCGAGCTAATGCCCAATAAATGCTAAAAATCAAAATTTTTTTCTATCTGGGACTCTTCCAAATGTTGCCATGTGTCTAGCTCGGCCTTGGGGACTTTAGGACGAATTAAAAGACCTTAGAAGGCTGGTTTAGAGCCTTTGGATCATTCCTAAGAGATTCAAACTCAGCCATTGATCAATTTGAAGTCCCTCTATAAATAGAGAGCCCTGAAATCAGTTTCAAAGAACTCAGACCAAGGTCAAAGTTTTTAGGAAAAATTGACCGATTAGCTGTTTAGGGCCTACCGGGCCCAAATTAGGATTTTAAAATCTGCTAACCGATTGCTTTCGAAATCATTTCTTCTTCTCGAAACAAGTTTTAAAATATTTTAGGAAAGTGTTTTGAAGCCTTTGAAGGCTTTGGTTTGATAAAAATATCGAATCCCGGTCGCTTCCGGTCGAAACCCTAATATGGGCTTAAAAGGGGCTTTTGAGCCTTAAGAGCCAATCATGAGCCAGAAGGCTCCACAGACCTGCCACTGATCAACTTAGCTACCAAACACACTTTAAACATATATGCCAAGGCCTCGAGACCATTCGAGACAAGATCGACAGTCATTCAAGGCTTTTGTGATTCAAAGGACTGTACTGCCCTTCAAGTCACAAAAGGCCTTATTTTCTATCAAGCCTGGCTCAGAATGCCATGGAATTTTGCAGGGATGTTCCTAGACTCTCTAAAAACTAAATGCAAAAAAAACCGACTCAATCTGACCTAAAAACCTACATGCGATAATGACCTCTATCTAACTACCCACAAGGGTAAAACTGGGAACTTAGTGTTTTGACACCCTATTCATCTCTAAATACAGGCAACTATTCATGACCATACTCATGGTTAAAAATGGATGTCTACACCTGGGCAATTAAAAAAAAAAAATTAGCAATTGGCCTTGTGGTCTTAGCGCGCAAAAATCCCGGTTAGAAACCTGTAAAACAAACAATCTAGGAAAAAGGAAGCGAAAGATTAGTAGAAAAAGGAAAACAAAAACCTAAAAAGATAAAAGAAAAGAAAAGAAAAATTCCTAAAACTATAACTAAAATTGAAATCACTACAATTCCTATAACCGTGTTATAGTCCCCGGCAACGGCGCCAAAATTTGATCAGCCCAAACAAGGGAGGTTAATTCCTTATTTGTGATCAACATTTAAATTTATAAAACTACTCGTGCTTGTAACCTCAATTCGTTGGAAAAGTGATTTATGCACGGGTGTCGATCCACAGGGACTAAAGGCTGAGTTATGGGAAACTAAAGTGAATTCGATTTTAGTTAAGCGAACAATCTTTGATTTGAGAGTAGTTGTTTGTTTAAACTAAAGAATATGAAACAAATAATAGAAAGTAGAAAGTCTTGGGTTGTCGAATCCACTTAACTCGCATCAATCGCATTCATAAGTTTGATTAAGGTTTATACATATCCATGGTAGTGGTGATTTAGACTACAAGAATAAACCATCCAAAATAACCATGTATATATGAATCAAGCATGGATCATCCCTTTAAGGCATGGACTGTCAAACGAGAATGCACAATCCATCCAAATAGGGCATGAACCATCCAGCTTCACATATACACGTTCGATAAGAACCATTGCACAACAATTATAATTGAAATCACAGAAAACAACTATATTGATAGATTAAAACATTCAAAACTATTTTGCATAAGGGCAATATCCTTAATGTTGTACAATCACCACAAATATACATAAAACCCAAAACCAAACCTATGAACATGTTAGAATGGAGAGAAGCTTCATCTTTAACCCAAGAGGGAAACCTAGCCAACCATAGTTGCAGTAAAATCACCAAGGTTCTTCATTCCTTCCATGTGCAAGCCAAGGATCCCAAGAGAGAAAAGAGAGAAGAAAGAGAAGAGAGAGAGCTTAGGTCAAGCCTCCAAAAGATCAAAGATCCCCTTTAAACAGGCTTAAAGGGTGTATTTATAGTGTACCAAGACTCACCCTCTGATAAAACTATAAAAAAATATGCTAAAAATAGCTTTAAAAGTAGGAAACACGCTTCCCGAGGTGTCTCCTATCGATAGGTTTGAGCCCCCTATCGATAGGGTTGACCCCCTATCGATAGAGTAGCTTTTAGCTGCAAAATTTCCACCCGAGAGGGCACCTATCGATAGGGCTTTTGAATTTCATAATGATCCTCCCTAATTCAGAAACTAGACTTCCCAAGCTTTCTAACGATAGGTAGTACGTCAAAATCGGAGTCCTGATGAGGGAGATATGACCATTTGAAGTTGGAAGTTTTCGTCGGGAAAAAACTGCACAACTCTAAAAGTCTCCAAATGGCTTCTAACACTTTTCTGTCAACTTTGGCACATTAAATCCATCTCAAACCATCCTCCTATCATGCAATCCACCTTGAACCAAGCTCCTAGCATGCATAGCTCTCACACTTGATCTCCAAGAGCTCCAAAATGGAATATTTGGCGGGTTTTCCTACAAAAAGCACAGAACACACATTAACATTAAAACTAACTAAATCAAAGTACTTACGGTGTAAAACCATCGAAATTAGCCTCCGAATGCTGTAAAACGAAGCATGATTGTGACGCAGTCAATGTCTAAAGGGAAGCAAACCCCTTTTGGAATTCCCCATACTGAACCTCTTCAGTATTTTATCTATGTACATGGATTGTGAGATAGCAAGCAACCTCTTAGATCTATCTCTATAGATCTTTATACCCAGTATATAGGTTACTTCTCCCAAATTCTTCATGGAGAAGTTACTAGAAAGCCAAAATTTTACTGATGAAATCATTCCTACATCATTCCCAATGATTAGGATATTGTCCACATATAGGATCAGAAAAGTGACTGCACTCCCACAAATCTTCTTGTACACACATGGTTCATCCATATTCTGAATAAAGCCAAACGATTTGACTGCTTCATTGAATCGGATGTTCCAACTTCGAGAGGCTTGCTTTAGTCCATAAATGGACTGCTGTAGCTAACAAGATCCTAATGGATTTCAGCATAGCTACTGGCGAAAAAGGTTTCATCAAAATCAACAGCTTGTTTCTAATTGTAACCTTTAGCCACTAGCCTAGCTATATAGGTCTCTACCTTTCCATC
Organism: Hamamelis virginiana; assembly: GCA_017140935.1. Lineage (NCBI taxonomy): Eukaryota > Viridiplantae > Streptophyta > Magnoliopsida > Saxifragales > Hamamelidaceae > Hamamelis > Hamamelis virginiana. The sequence goes on along the minus strand of JAESVK010001330.1, from coordinate 160,715 downwards.
CGAGCTTACCTTCTTTTTGTAAATCCATTTGCAGTCTATAGGTACAATACCTTCAGGTGGATTTACCAAAGTCGAGACTTAGTTGGAGTACATCTAATCCATTTCAGATTTCATGTCCTCTTGCCATCTTCTCTAGTCGATGTCCAACATCGCTCCTTCGTATGTAGTAGGATCATCTGGATGTTCCTTGTCGCCAAAAAATAATTTCTCTCTCATCTCATGAAGATGCCCATATCTCATAGGAGGAGTAGATATCCTACTAGATCTACAAAGTGGTGGTGTAACTGTAGGTTCTGCCTCAACAGGGGCAGGAGTGGTATCAGTGTTGATTTGTGTGCTCTCGAATAATTTCTCGAGATCTATCACTTGACCTTTGCCTTATTCTTGAATAAAGTCTCTTTCAAGAAAGATAGCAAACTTACTAACGAAGACTTTCTCTTTACTAGTGTGATAGAAGTAGTATCCCAAAGACTCTTTTGGGTACACCACAAATCTACATTTGTTTGACCTAGCTTCCAACTTAGTTGCATTTTGGTTCTTAACATATGCAACACAACCCTAAACCCTTATATGCCTCAGGCTTGGTTTCTTCCCATACCATATCTCATACAGTGTCTTAGGAACAGATTTGGAAGAACCCTGTTCAATAAACAAACAGCTATCTCCAGTGCATATCCCCAAAAGGATATTGGCATATCAGTAACTCAGCATCGATCGTACCACGTCCATCAAAGTACGATTTCTCCTTTCAAATACACCATTCAGTTGAGGTGTACTAGGAGGAGTCCACTGTGATAATATGCTAGCCTCAGTGAGATGATCTAAAAACTCAATGATTAAGTATTCTCCTCCTCGACCGGATCGAAAAGCTTTAATACTTTTGCCAGTTTGTTTCTCTACTTCAGCTCTGAACTCTTTGAACTTTTCAAAAGATTCAGGCTTGTGTTTCATAAGATACACAATCCCTAACCGTGAGTGATCACCGGTAAAGGTAATGAAGTAGGTTAAACCACCCCTGGCAACCTTATTCAAAGGTCTGTTAGAGGTATGCCCTAAAACCAATCCTAAAGGGCATGTCTATTTCATATCATATTAATTAAAATGTATTACTTGTCGTATATATATTAAATTATATTTATGATAATGTCCATGAATAAATGAGAAGAAAAATATATATCTCAGGTAATTGAGATAAAGAGACTTATATTTCTCATACACATTTATTCTAAATATAGTTCCTACTCATAGGTTTATTAAAAAGGATATTTTATAAACCATCAAGAGTAGCACAGATTTAAACCAACTCAATTGGGAGGATATGTGGTCTTTCCTATCAGTCTATTGACACTTAGGTTAATCTGTGGGTGCATATTATAGAACATGTACACTGAACTTGATATGCTAAAATATTCCTATGGAGATTAAGTCAAATGAATATTCTTATGTTACGTCCATATGTTTGGTAGTCCTTAGACCTGAGACACCATAGCTATCTTGTGCTTTAGTTATTAGGGTTTGATAGTATCTTGTATAGCTTTAACCCTAAGGATGTAATCGATACTCATTGGCTCTAATAAGTCATGCATGGAGATAGATGAGTGGTCAATAAGGAATCATCACTCTCATTAGTATGAGAGAGAATGTCAAGGTCAATTCCCAAAGATAACTCTCGATTTGAATCTCTGGCCAGAGTTATATGTGTACTGTGAAAGTGTTTCATCGAGTTCATCTTATTGAGATTATATTTTAGAGAACACATGACAAGATGTTAAGATAAGGGTTTTGACTAATATCCATATCCTGATTATCTTAACAATGACATTAGGGGATGAAGGATTAAGTAACAAGAAGGGTTCACATAGTTCTACTATTCACCCAAACTTAGGGCACGTCATGACACATTGCTAGACATCACTCATGGCCAGTGAAAGCCTATTAATAAAGTGTTATCAATAAGGGCATAATTGGAATCGTTCCAATTAAACCTTAAAGTAGAAAGTTTATATTTTAGGAGACATTGAGATGTCTCTGTCCACTGCTAGGTTGGGGTGAACCCAAAGGGTCACACACAATAGAGCATAAGAGAGTCTTTTGAATTAAAGAGAGCAGAATATTCCTATTTATTGTTAATTTGGTCTTTATTATTAAAAGCTAATAAGGGAAGGACCAAATAACAAATAAAGGGAAGTTTACCTATAAATATGAGGTGATGGGTCAAGCTATCACTAAGTAACCCTAGATATCATCAAGTGGAGGCTAAAAGAAGAGTAGAGAACCCTAGGGCCGTCCCTTTGCATTCCCACTCTCTCATAGTTGAAATCCCCACTAGCTCTCTAGCTTGCTTCTCATCAAGTGTTGACAAGTTGCAAGGATTCGAAGGGTGTTGTGCTAGTGTGGATACCGTTGGAGTCTTCATCCTTTTGGAGCTCGGGTTCGTCAATTGCAAAAATAAAAGAGGTTCTTGTAAGTATGTATTTAAATAGTTTATTTATGTTCTTACTTTGTTAAATCATGATCCGATGCTTAATCGAAATCCTGCTGGATTTTGATGGTGGATTCATTCTTTGTAAAAAAATTTATTGCATGACTTCCGCTGCGAATCCGTTTACCATCGATTTCCTTTCAAAGTCCACATACATCTGAATGTATAAGTCCTAGTATGTCTCCTGCCCTCTCACTGTAACTAGTAAATGACGATTTGGTCATTTTACCCATGAGACAAGGTTCACAAGTAGGTAAGGGTACAAGTACATATGAGCCATGTTGCCCATCCTTTCCTAACTCGTTGATCCTTTCCTCACTAATATGACCCAATCTCAAATGCCATACATAGGTTGAGTCTTTTTCATCTCGAGGTTTTGCAGTATCATGTTTATGCTCTAGGCAATTAACACTACCATCCATGTCCAAGAAATATAGACCGTTTAGATAAATGCCAAAACCAATTGATTTATTTCCAATAGAAATGGTGCAACCACTCTTATCAAAAATAAATCCATAACCAGAATGAGTTAAGGTCGAAACCGAAATGATGTTCCTGACTATTCCTGGCACAAACAAACAGTCTTCTAATTTTATGACATGCATAGTTGGTAAAATTAAGTCACAAGTCCTAACAGCTAATGCAGCAATGTTTTCTCCATTTCCAACTCGAAGGGAGACTTGATCTCGACTCAATTGTCTGCTTTCTCTAAGTTCTCTAATATTGTTACATATATGAGAACTAGCACCAGTATCTAATACCCAAGAGGAAGCTGTGTTAACTGATAGGCTAGTCTCTACTACTATAGCATAACATCCTGAACTAGGAACGCTTCCTAATTCATTAAGCCCTTCTTTATTACAAGGTAATGTCAAACAATCGTCAATTTCAATTTCGGATATATTGTTGAGTAAAACCATTATGATATCTACAAAAATAAGTAACAGATTAAAATATATTTCATTAACCATAATAACTTGGTCTTTAGTTTTATGGTGTCTCCCACTATTTTAACAAATTCCATACTCCCTTTATAGGATTCGAGAATTCAACATTGAATTCTTAATGGGGATTGGGGTCCCATTTGAACTAGTGGACCTCACATAATAGGTTCTTGGACAACTAATCCAAAGGGGTGGATAACTCTTTATACAATGCTTCACTAAGCAATTTCCAACTTTCTTTTAGCCACTAGAATACAATTACCTCATATAATAGGTTCTTGGTTAGTGTATTATAGTTAAATCACACACACCATTCACATGAGTATGGTTAATTGAATGTTACACCCCTCACATAATAGGTTCTTGGAGTGTACCATTATCGCACCTCATGATATCCAATATGCAACAAAACAGTATGAACCCTCAGGATGAATAAGCTCCCGCATATCTGCAGCCGAACACATCCACCATAATGATCCACCTACTTTGTAATGGTGGGAGGCTAGGATAAAGCACTCGTATGCCTCTTCCTTACAATTTAATTTTGAAAACAAGGGGTTTTAAGGTCTCATCAGATTGAACATACACATAAGGGCATAAGTGAGTCACTTAAATTTAGGAGAGATGAATATTCTTATTTATTATTGTTTAGGCCCTTGTTATTAAGAGTTAATAAGAGAGGGACAAAATAATAAATACAAAAGAATATTTACTATAAATATATGATGATAGGTCAAGCTAGCACTAAGTAACTTATCATCATAAAAGAAAGGGAGGCAAAAACCTAAGAGGAGAACCCTAGGGCTGTGTACACTCAAGGGATTCTCTCTCCTAGCCCCCACCCTCTCTCTCTCCATGCTTGCTCTCTTCTCAAGTGTTGTGAAGGTTTAAGGCTTCTTGTGATCTTGTACTCGTGTGGATACCATTGGAGGCTACCATACACTTTGGAACTTGAAGGATTGGAGGAGTGCATTGCAAAGGAACTTCAAGTAAGCTTTTAATTTGTGTTAAATTAATTTTTTTGATTCGATTCATCGTTTGAGTTCATCCTTGGGATGATTACCATGGGGAAAATTTTTATTGTTTACATTCCGCTGCATTCCCTATGCGTATTCTTTTAGTCCGAAAATTACAAATACGACCTACAACTCAGTAACAAATTCACAAGAGCCTGAGCTCAATCAAAGCTACGAGCTGAATGCTCGATGCTAAATCAAAGCTACGAACTCAATGCTTAGTTGAACTACGAGCTCGTCACTAGGCCCTAAAATAACTCTCTCGTTGCTTGTCACGCAAGCACCCATCCAAGACTCTGGGAGCTCATCATGCGAATGCCTAGTTGAAGCTCCCCGAGCTTATCGCATGAATACTTAAGCATTGCAGGCATGCAGCACAGGACATATTATATTATGGCAGACCTTCGACACAACCCCTTTAGATGTCATTTGTAAAAAGCTTCTAGAGCCCACTCGTACTACAATGATCTTTCAGAAACTACGAATTTAGAATTTGACATCAACAAGAAGTTCCAAGTTATTTGGGATAAACTAAAGCTAACCTGGTAGCCTCCACCAAACATCTACAACAGAAAAAAAATTAATCACCAAGTCTCACTTTGTATGACCTGAGGAGTAGGGGCAATTGATGATGGGTAAATTTACTACCAACCAAAATACGACACGAGGCATAAACTCAACGCATGCCACAAGTACCTAAAAAAGGCTGACCTTAGGCCCATTAGGACGACTATGGTTCCACCAACTTCGACAACTATAATATCAACCCACCTCTGGAAAAGGCTGACCTCATAGGCCCACTTCTCACGTGCCCTGGAAATCAACTTGCTACACCAGCAAAACCAACCCACGGAGCCAAAGCCCAAGCCTCGGGGTCATTATCTGGGAACACAAACCCCAAAGGCTTTACGAGCTCGGAACCCAAAACAATGCCACTTTTTTAGCGCACCAGACGCTTTACTAGTGACAAGCTCCGTACGTCTCTAGCAATGATAACCTATAGCTATGCTCCAGAAGCACAACCCAACGCCTATAATGGATTTAAACATAGCTTTCAGCTTTTACAGGGCTCTGATCCCGGAAAGTGACATAACATCCCAGAGAAATGTTCCAGAAGCGTAGTCTGGCACTTGTAACGCTATTAGCTTTCCTGGAGGCTTGACCTTGGAAAGTGACATGACAAAGGCTCAACTATCCACGAGTCACTCCACTCGGAGCCCCGCAACCTGACTAAAGCTTATAAATAGGCTCTCACTCAAAGGCCAAGGTAGGCCAAGCTCACCCAGCTCTCCACTTTTATTCTCCATACTCTTATATTCTAAACTTTGGTAATCTAACTTAATCGTCGGAGGCCTTAGGTCGGCACCACACTGGTTTCACCTAAGCCCTTCACCCTTTTTTTATTTTCTTACATGGGTGTGTGGCCCATGACTGTGGGGACAAGTTTTTCCAGCCAATACTATTCATACAAACACACAATAAGAAAACAAAAAATCTATTAGCAACATATTGTATATTTGAAAGACTTTTTATTCCAGATATAATCGAAAGATTACTCCCTAGCTAGAAAGAAAAAAGATAGAATAAAAAATGAGATTAAAAGATTGGGTAAGTTTGCAAAATTCCAAAGGTTTGTTGAGTATACTTAAAAGTAAGTGAGATAGACACGATTATTTTCCAAAAATTTTGTCATTTAGGTACCAAGACCAAGACAAACAACTATTGCCTTACCCTTACGAATCGCCGGTGTTGGGATAAAACTAAGGTTAGGGAATTATGCCTTGTTTGTTTTGAGGGATGAGTGGGAGGGTGGAAGAGTAAGGAGGGAAAAGTGGAAGGAAAGGAGTTTGGGAGTGTGTTTGGTATAGGACAAATAAGATAAGGGAGGGGAGAATGGGGGGAAGGTGAGCCTTTTTCCATTCGTTCAATTTTGGGCAGATGAATGGAGGGATGAGTTACTTTTTTTATAAAAAGACAATATTGCCCTCTATATAAAAACAGTTAACAAGCTACATTGCTTTTTTTGTGAGGGTAAAATTGAAATTTCATACCTTCCATCCTTTCTCTTCTCCTTCCATACCAAAGAAAATGAAGGAAGGAAGGAAGACATCCTTCCATCCATCCTACCAAACACACACAAGGAAGGAGGGACTCCCTTTCCTGAAGATGGAAAGTCAATTCCTTCTATTTTCCCTCCTTCCACTTTTCCATCATTCCTACCAAACGAAGCATTAATGTTTGAGTCGGATGTTGTTGTCGTGTTCTGAACAAATGTTTGAGTCATTCTTGCATCAATTTATTTTATTTATTTATTTTGTGTGGTGCTCTATCTCTAGAGCAGTATGGCTTTACAGTCCATTGCAAATAGACGTTACACATGCAGCTGGTTTGTTCCACGATTATCGCTCTTTAATTGGCAAAGTGTTTTGGACAAATTGTCTAGGCATCATCATATCGGTGAAGTTTCATTATTTTTCTCAATATATTTAATTTATTTTGATTTTATCCACTGTATGAAGAAAATAATTCATAAAAATTAGAATTAATATATTAAGAAAAATAATTAAACTTTACCGATATGCTTACATGCTTACAGACACATTAGAAATTTAGGATAAATACCGCATAAAAAATAGGGAAAATTATCCAGACCCCCATAGATATTGAATTCCATACTAGTAGGCTCAAAACATTATAATGTTTATCCATAACCCCCTCCAAGATTTTCTAAAGTCAACTTTAATTATTTAACGACAGATTTAACCTTTTTATTGTTTTTGTGGAGAGTTTTATTACCTTTTAAATAGTGTAACTGTTTTTCTGACATTATGGTAAGTTTTTGAAATTTAATTCAATTCGAATTTTAATTTTAATTGTGATATATCTGTTTATTGCTTTAAACAATTAAGTAAATTTACCTATTTATATAATTTAGAAATAAATAAACGTATTTGGAAGTAAGTAAATTTATCTATATTTATTAACTAAAAATAAGTAAAATTATTTGGAAATAAGTAAATTTACCTATTTATATGTCTTTAAACAAATAAGTAAATTTACCTATATATATAAACTAAAAATAAATAAACGTATTTAGAAATAAGTAAATTTACCTATATATATTAACTAGAAATAAGTAAACTTATTTGGAAATAATTAAATTTACCTATTTATATGTATTTAAATAAATAAGTAAATTTTATAAATATAATCTAGAAAGAATAGTAATTTTATTTCAATTTTCTCTTTCACAAGGTATGCTTTTTCTCTATTTCTCCTCCTTTTTTTTTTATACTTTTTTTAAAATTTGTTTTAGTTCTCATTTTTTGACTTTTTGATAGCAGACCCTCACATCGCAAATATGAATTTATACGTCTTTAAACAAATAAGTAAATTTACCTATTTATATAAACTAGAAATAAATAAACGTATTTGGAAGTAAGTAAATTTACATATATTTATTAACTAGAAATAAGTAAACTTATTGGGAAATAAGTAAATTTAATTATAAAAAAAAAAAAAGAAATAAGTAAATTTACCTATTCATATGTCTTTAAACAAATAAGTAAATTTACCTATATATATGAACTAAAAATAAATAAACGTATTTCAAAATAAGTAAATTTACCTATATATATATATATTAACTAGAAATAAGTAAACTTATTTGGAAATAATTAAATTTACCTATTTATATGTATTTAAATAAATAAGTAAATTTACCTATAAATATAATCTAGAAAGAATAGTAATTTTACTTATTTGGCATGTTGCAATGTACTTCTTTCACTGTTGCATCTCGTCGAACATCTTAGGTGCTATTTTGGGGTTATGGAGGATTAGTATATGTAAGGTAAGCATATAGAACAAGTCAGTGGCGTTTATGCATTTGGGTCCTAAACAACAGTAGTCTACTATTGCTCCACTACTCGTGATTAAGCTGAGAACTGAGATTTGGTGGGGTTGCAAGGCAGCGAAGTAAATGGAACTGTCCATTTTGACACGTTTATTTTAGGTGATTTGTCGTCGGCTGCAATTTCCCCGATGATTTCTCACTGACTCTTCTACTCTCCGTCGAGGTCGGAGACCAGTTCTTGCTGCTGTAGAAATGTGCCTCTGCTCAACTCTTGTAACAGGGATATGATCCCTTCTCAGCCGCCTAGAAATTTGGCTGGAGCTCATCCTAACCATTTTTGTCCCAAACTAAAAGTGGTAAAAAATTTTAATTTCTAGTAATTAATTGAAGGTATATATGTCAGGTCATATTAGATAGGTAAATATAAAATTCTGACTTTTTGGGAAAGAGTTTTGGGTCTACTACCACTACACTAGGGGGTTATGGGTTATATCTCCAAAAAAATAACGTGCTTAATATCATTTCCCCATAGATTAATTGAAAGATGAGGGTAATTTAATACAATCTAATAATTTAGAAGGCACATTATAGCAATCGAAACAACAAGGGGCCAACGTGAAAACGATAAATAGTTTAGAGGGAGTGAAGAGTTTGAGAGTGGCAGTTTTTATTTTTTAGCGTATCAGGTAGGCCCGCAACGATCTTTTGTTTAATGACAAAATGTGGCATCCTGGAGAAGTGTGTAGAAAAGCAATTCATGAATATGAAAATACAATTGATGGCAATTTCGGTGATATATCCAGTAAACATGGTGGGAGGTGGTGAATTGCCGAGCTTGGGTGCAGTGGGAGTCATGTTTGGTATCCTCCTAATTAGCCTTTCTTGAAGGTTAATGTGGACGGTGAATGGGTGGAGTCCACTCGGTTAGGTGGTTTTGCAGCAGTAAGATGGCAGCTTATTTAGCAAACTGTCCTACTGCTCTCGTTGTTGAGGCAATATTGGCCTTGCTGGAAGGATTGTATTTTGTTATATGCCTATGTATGGGAATGGGTTTGCAATATTTTGTGTTTGGAAGGTGATGCTAGGAGTGTTCATGATTGTTTGATGGGGAAGATAGAGATGATAAAAGATATTGAGGTGTTTTGTGAAGATTGTTGAGGTAGTAATGTGTGGATTATTCCACATCTGAAAAAAAAAATAGAAAAGGGATTGGATTATTATACAATGAATGAGAGTCATCCTAAGAGCATCCACAGCAGTGTAGCTATCCCAACAGCCAAAGCAAAAAACCACATTTTTTTGCTAAAAATCGACTGCAGCAGTCTAGCTAAAGAAAAAAAAAAAATTTGCTCTATGAACAGTGGCGTGCTAAAAATGGCCTCTTTTTGCTGCTCACTGTTCATCATCAAAAGCCAACTGATTCTGCAAATTTGTGGCAAAAACTCCTTTTGCCCTCCATATATGACCGTTGGAATCATATCACATAAATTTTCTCACCAAATTTTCTCAGCAACCAAATAGGACAGAATGAAAAAAAAAAAAATCATCATTCAACAGTCCAAACAACTTTCTCACAAAATTCAAGCAACAATCATCAAACAAACATATATAAGATTAAAAATAAATAAACAAAAAAAAAAAAACCCAAAAATAGTTTGAGGCTTACCGTACAAACTTCAGAAAAATCACAGTGATCGAGCTTCGCCGGTGTTGTGTCGTCATCCGTTGATGGAGCTTCGCCGGCGGGAGTTAATGGTGAGGGTGAGAAGAGAGAGAATCAGAGGAGGAAAAAGAGAGAAAAAGAGGAGAAACAGTGAGAGAAAATAGAGAGAAAAAGAGGAAAAGGAAAGAGAGAAGAGATATTATGCTCACCATCGACCGGAGATACCAGGACGGCGAGGCCTAATCGGAGATGGAGATCGAGTCGGCAAGAGAGACTTCGAGAATGAGACGGACCGAGAGAGATATATGGAAAATAGGGTTTTAAATTTTTTTTCTCCATTTTGCCCTTCAAACCCCATTTCTTTTCTCGACCGTTGGATTAGATAATCCTATTACGTTTGTCGTGCCTACCAAAAATCACAGTGATCCAACGTTTGGTTTCCGATAAAACTGACTGTGAAAAAATATGACAAATATGTGTTCATTAGAGTCTCAGGTTTTTTCAAAGGCAACTGTCAGAAACCAACCGTTGGATCAGTGTGATTTTTGGCGAGCATGACAAACGTAACAGGATTATATAATCCAACGGTCAATTTTTCAAAATACTTGTCCCATCTTTCCCAGTGAGGATGTACTGTAAAATTGTAACGCAAAAACTATACCCCAAGACATCAATTCTATTTTGATATATATGTTTTTCTTTTATTAATATTGAGAAGAAGAACAAAATGTAAAAAAAAAAAAAAACTTTATAAACAATTTAATATTAATTTAATAATAAAATATTAATTTAAAAATTATTAATTTGATAAATTAAAAATAATAGTGGTTTGAGTCATGCAGATAAATGAAGGGTATATGATGTAATTGATAAGGAAGAAAAGGATAAAAGTGGGATAAAAGGGTTTAGCAAAAAAAAAATTAGCTACACTACTGTGGCAAACAAAATTTAGCTAAAAGCCAAATAGCAAAAAGCTACTTTTTGTAGCCAAAATTTAGCTTTAGCTAAAATTTTTTTACTACACTACTGTGGATGCTCTAATGGACTTAAGCCTTTTATTGGGTATGTGTTTTTGATTTGTATATTGAGTCTGTTTTTTGGATTTTAGACTCACCACTATAGTACAATTGGTATTTGTTATTTGAAGTACCAAATTTGACAGTCCTATGTACCGTTGCCAAAATAAGGCATCCCAAATTACTCACTATTGGATTGACCTATTTGAATGCCAATATCAAATTATGATAATGATAGCTTAAATAACATACTATTGATCTTACTTTTAACAACATCTCCTATGCATTTATGCTTTATTTTGTCATTTATCACATTTTTGAAGAGTAAGTATGACTTGGCGCTTCAAATGATAGTTGCAATTTGTGCAAAATTTGGCACTCCAAATAAAAAGGGGTGTAATGCTAAATAAATAATGAGTGTATGACTTGTCACAAATTGTTAGTGCCATTTGAAGTGCTAAATCTATCACCAAATAATGATATTACCAAAATTTGACACTCCAAATAATAAGTTATTTAAATGTAATGCCAAATTTTAAAAATTACAACTCATACGACGTTGATTTTTTAAGCAGGTAGTCTCTCAGCAGCTAATCGACATTTATGTCCATAGATATATCCGTAGTTAATGATATCGATAAATCCGTCAATACGGATATTTTAAATCTCTGTGGTTACAAAAATGAGGCTGGAAAGGACAGGTGGCTATCATTGATTCATTGACCGACAATCTTAACTTGA
>JAESVK010001330.1:107002-123023 GCA_017140935.1 Hamamelis virginiana | reverse complement strand
TTCTTCAATTGATCTAAATTGGTAGGTTGAGAGAACTCATTCCCATCAATGTCTGAAATCTTTACTGCTCCACCTGACAGTATCTCTTTGATGATATAAGAGCCTACCCATGTTGGCTTGAACTTTCCTCGCAGGTCATGTATCGGTGCTCGAATCTCCTTTAATACCAAATCCCTTTTCTTCAAACCTTGATTCTTTACTTTCTTGCCAAATGCCTTGGTTATTCTTCTTTGATACCCTTGAATGTGGTAAAGCGCTCTCAATCGCCTTTCATCCAGTAGAGCTAACTCTTTATACCGGTTTCTTACCCATTCTATTTCTGTCAACCGACTCTCCATAGCAATCCTTAGTGATGGGACTTCTAATTCTATGAGTAATATCGCTTCCATTCCATACACAAGTGAAAAGGGGATAGCCCCTATTGAAGCTCTAATAGAAGTACGATAACCCCATAATGCCAATGGTAACTTCTCATGCCAATCATTGTAGGACTCGATAGTCTTCTTTAGGATCGACTTGAGGTTCTTGTTTGCTGCTTCGACAGCCCCATTTGTCTGTGGTCTATAAGGAGATGAGCGATGATGCTTGATACTATACTTCTACAAGAGCTCTTCGATTTCTTTTCTAAAATGATGTCCATTATCAGAGATGAACTCGTGGGGCACTCCATATCGGTAGATGATGTTATTCTGTATGAACTTCGCTACTTGTTTGGCATTCAATGTCTCGTAGGATGCAGCTTCTACCCATTTGGTAAGATAGTCTATAGCAACCAGAATATACTCATGTCCATTTGATGCTGTGGGGGTTACCTTGCCAATGATGTCAATGCCCCATGTTGCAAATGGCCATAGCGAAGACATGGTAGTGAGTGACATCGAGGGTTGATACTTTCCACTTGCAAACACTTGACATTTATGACATTTCTTGACATGTAGATGGCAACCCCTCTCCATGGTCGACCAATAATATCCTAGTCTCACAATATTCTTGGCCAACATGTATCCATTCATATGTGGAGCCCCAGCCCCATCATGCACTTCTAATACTATCTTTTCCGCTTCTTGTTCATTGACATATAACAGATGCACCCCATCGTATGATCTTCTATACAACTTTCCCCCACACAGAATAGCTAACCTCCTTATGGTCTTTCTATCTATGGATGACGCTTCTTTCGGGTACTCTCCTTTTTCTACAAACTGCTGGATGTCGTGATACCAGGTTTTCCATTATTCGGCTCCCTTTCTTGTATAACACAACAGTAAGCTGGCCTTTCCCGTGACTCGATGATGAAAGGAGTTACGCCTTCGTCTTTGGGGACATCTACCATGGATACTAAAGTGGCTAAGGCATCCGCAAACTTATTCTTTAATCTAGACAGATAAAAGAAGTCAATTCGACGGAATTCTTTCACCAAAGTCTCTAAGTATCCATGGTAAGGTAATAACTTCTTATCACGAGTCTTCCATTCTCCTCTAGTCTAACATATGATCAAGGCCGAATCTCTATATATTTCTAATTCTTCCACGCCCAACTCCGAGGCAGCTTCCAATGCCAGGATGCAAGCTTCATATTCGGCTATATTATTAGTGGCGTCAAAAGATAACCTGATAGATAGTGGTATCAAATTATCCTCTGGTGTGACTAACAATGCGCCTATTCCACATCCCCTCTTATTATAAGCTCCGTCAAAGAATACTTTCCAAGGCTCCTTACTCACTTCTAGAATCTTTTTGTCGGGGAAATAATACTCAGACAGTTTTTCTACTGACGACGGATGCTCTACTAGAAACTCTGCCACTGCTCTCCCTTTCACTGATTTCTGCACTACATACTGGATGTCAAACTCTTGTAGCAACAACAACCAATGAGTTGTCCTATAGGATAACACCAGCTTTTTCAATAAGTACTTCAGGGGGTCCATACGACTAATTAGTTGCACTTGAAAAGACAGCATATAATGGCGGAGTTTTCGAGTGACCCACACCAATGCCACACATGTCTTCTCTAATGCATCGTACTTAACCTCGTAATCAGTCATCTTCTTACTCAAATAGTACACCGCATTCTCCTTTCGAGATTCTGGTAGATACTGAGCCAACATAGCCCCCATCGCAGTTTCAGTAAGTGCTAAATAAAGTAGCAATGGCTCACTTTGCTGCGGGGGAACTAATATTGGTGGGTTGCTCAAGTATCTCTTAATGGTTTCAAATGGTTCTTGGCATGCATAATTCCATTTTGTGGGTACATCTTTCTTAAGAAGTTTGAAGATGGGTTCACAAATCATGGTCAGCTGTGCTATGAATCGACTGATAAACTGAACTTTGCCTAAGAACCCTCGAATCTCTTTCTCAGTCTTTGGTGGCTTCATCTCTGTGATGGCTTTGATCTTCCCTGGGTCGACTTCTATTCTCTTTTGTGTGATCATGAATCCTAACAGCTTCCCGGCGGTTACTCCAAAAGCACATTTCTGGGGGTTTAGTCTCAAATTATACTGTTTAATCCTTTGAAGAAACTTACTTAAAGCTCCAAAATGACCTTCTCGATCCCTAGACTTTACGATCATGTCATCCACATACACCTCGACTTCCTTATGAATCATGTCATGTAACAAGGTGGTTGCCATTCTTTGATAGGTAGAACCGACTTTCTTTAGGCCGAAGGGCATAACTCGATAACAGAAGGTCCCCCATCGAGTGATGAAAAAAGTTTTCTCCATATCTTGAGGGGCCATCTTTATCTGATTATAACCGAGAACCCGTCCATAAAGGATAATATAGCGTGACCGGCGGTACTATCTACCAGAATATTTATGTGTGGCAATGGGAAATCATCTTTAGGGCATGCCTTGTTCAAATCCCGAAAGTCTACGCATGTTCTAACCTTCCCATCTTTCTTAGGCACTGGTACAATGTTCGTTAACCGCTCGGGGTATTCCACTACTTGGAGAAATCCAACATTCATCTGTTTCACTACTTCATCCTCAATTTTAAGTGCCCACTCCGGCTTCATTCTTCTCAACTTTTGCTTAATTGGTTTAACCCCCGGGTTAGTGGGAATAAAATGTTGCACTATGTCGGTGTCAATCCCTGACACATCTTTGTACGACCATGCGAAAACTTCTATATTCTCTCTCAATAATCCTACCAATTTTTCTTATTCTTGTGATGACAGAGTTGCCCCAATGTTAATTATCTCTTAGGTGATTCATCGGATCCTAAATTAATTGATATTAATTCATCCATATTAGGTCAAGCATGTTCCACTTCCCTTCGTTGTTCAAACTCAGGGGGAACATCTTCTCTAGGATCTATGTTCATGCCATATATACCCATAGAAGAAAGAAGAAACAAGCTGCAAATGAAAAGAATGAAGAAAATGAATACTTTATTAATCACGAAGAAAGAGGGATAACACAAGCTAAACTATCATTCGCCTCCTAACAGAGGAGGGATGATTTTATTGAAAAGGAAAAACAAAAGCACTATTCTACAATCCTATGGAAAGAAAGCATAGAAATCCTACAAGCTATCATTTGATAGGAGCGATTCTTCCTCGACTGAGTCTTCAACTCGAGGCTCATTCTCAAGGCTCCAATTAGTCAATGGATTTGTGGCGTCTTCAATAAGGTGGATAGGATCAGGTTCATGAACATGCTCTTCGATGCAAGCGATCCCTTTGAACATAGCCCCTATAGCGACTTCATCGATATGGTTAGACCAGTCGAATTCTGTATGCTCTTCAGCCATGATGGCAGTTGGAGAGATAGGTAGTGGAGTGTTGAAGAAGATTTCAAACCCATGAACTCTAGCTTTCTGATCTTCAAAGTAAATAGGCTCAGGGAATCCACAATAAGGGAAATCATCTCCTTATTTGACAAAAGCCCCATTCAAAGTGGGCCGGTAAGGTTTCAGAGTGAGGTTAGGGACTCGTCCCTCTTCTTTGGCCAACTGTCTTTCCTTTCTTTTCTGTGCCATCTCTTTTTTGTTAGCTTCGGTACTTTGATAGCCCAATCCAAAAGGATAAATTGCTGAGGGATACTCGATGGGATCAAGTGTACCTTGATGACGACGACCTAAGCCCATTCCTGGAAAGAAGCCCATATCTTTCATGATCTAGCCCACTTGCATATTTCCATATGGACTGCAATCTAACACCATTTTCTCTTTACATCCTGGCCCAACCTCTACACATTGTATGTATTCAAAGCCTGTCAACGGTACCTCTTTAAATTCAGGCTTAATCTCATAGATGGATTATGGGTAGGAGTAATCTCAGAATCTCCCTTCAATGTCACGACTAAGCCTTTGTAGGGGAGCTTAACTTTTTGAAGGAGATAAGAAGGCACAGCCCCAATTGGATGGATCCAAGGTCTACCAAGTAAGAGGTTGAAACAAGCAAGCACATCTAGCACTTGGAAATCGACTTGGAACTCTACAGGCCCGATGACTAGAGGTAAGGTGATCATGCCAATCACTTCCCTTCGAGTGTTATCATACGCTCTCACAGTTTGCCCTGACGGTCTGAGTTCTGATGGTTCGATGCCCAAAGAAGTAGCAGTGCTGAGAGGACATACATTCAAGGCTGACCCATTATCTATTAATACAGTAGGAATCCTCTTGCCCATAGTATCCACCGTGACATACAAGGCTTGCAAATTATTGGGCCCCTTTTTCGGAAGGTCTGACTCTGTGAAAGATATCGACTGCCCATGCTGAACTGGACTGACCAAACAAACTAAATCTTCTGATAAAATGTCGATGGGAATCTGTACTTGGTTAACTAGCCTGAGCACGGTCTGCCTGTGTTTCTGTGAAGCCATTAAAAGCCCCCAGATGGTGAAATTGGCTTGAGTCCGCTTGAGCTATTTCAATACCTCATATTATTCTTCTTGAACTTCAGTGCGTTGGGGTTTCTCTAATTCTCCTAAGGGATTATCGGATTTCAAGTGAGTAGGCTTGAAATGGCGACCTCCCCTAGTGACATGGTTAACATCTTCCTCATCGCTGGCCCAAATATCTGCTATCTCTTCGGGTGTACTCATCATATCTTCCCATTCTATGATATGAACCTCACTTCCTGACCCATCATCTACAGTAGACTCGGCAGAAGCCAATCTTGACTTGAAACATTGGGTGACCCATGGTTGTCTTGGATAAATGGTTAAGTAACGAACTTTCCCATGCATATCGGTGGTCTTGGTGGTCATACGGGTTCTATTCTCAAAATGCTTCTTGAGGATAACTTGGCTGGCTTCTTCGGAAAGAAAAAGGTTTGGATCTTCGGGTTCATCATGAGCCAAAGAAACATTTTCATTAGGCAGATCAGGGATATCATCCCAACCAGTAGGGACAATGGGCTCTTCAAAAGAGTGCTTTTCAAAGGTGGGCTTCTCCACTTTAGGGTAAAGGACATAGAAATCAAACTTTCCACTGGGTTCACCCAACAGGCCTACTTCTGGATCTCCGGTCTCATATCTCTTTCGCAACTCTCGCTGGTTGGTCCCAGTCTTGGAAAAAGCTTTCTTGGATTTTGGCTTGGGTGGAGTAATGGGTTCATGGGCCTGGTAGGGATGGGACACCTAGACTGTGGTGATAGGGGATGAAGGGTGAGGATGGATGGGCTCACAGTGGCTATAAAGGTCGGCATGAATGACATTGATATTGGCTGGTGGTGGGACTGTATGGGTAGGAAGTGGATTTTGGGTGACATTGGGTTGAGAAGGTGGGGAAATGATTTTGTTATCTATGGGGTCTTAGATTTCATGGCGAAAGCGGATGCAACGGTTGGTGGTATAGCCTTTGGACTGATGGAAGTTGCAATATTCATTTTCATTGTAATTCTTGGGTAATGAATTGGGTGTGGGCCTGGGCTCTAAAGGTTGGAGCAAGCCTCGAGCCTTCAATTTCTTAAAGACTCGATCCAATGGCATGTAGAGAAAATGGTTTATTTCCCATGGAAAATGGTTGGGTGAATGGGGCAGGCTGAGATATGGCGTTAACTTCAGTGGCCCTCCCATTGATGACAGGACGACTATTATTGTAAGGTTCATCAGTTCCGAGGCCCCATTGGCTAAGGCGTCCTCCACTTGGGTACCAGCATCGACCAAGGCTCGAAAATTGGGAAGGTATTGGGAAAATAGGTGTTTATAATAAACTGGGAGCAAATTCTTCACCACTAAGCGGATTTGCTCTTCTTCTTCAGGTCGGTTATGCATTTTGGAAGCCTTGACCCTCCAACTGGTGATGAAGGCAGAGAAAGTTTCCCTAGATTCTTGCTTGGTAGTCTCCAAATCCCTCCAGTGACGTCAACCTCCATGGTATACCTATAGTGATTGCTGAACTCGATGTATACATCTTTCCATGTCTTCATTCTAGATTCATCCAGTGACAGGAACCATTTTAGAGCGGATCCAGCCAATGTCTCATAGAATGTTTGGGCTACCAGGTCATCGTCAACCCTCGAGGGTGCATGGCCCTCACATACATCTTCAAATGGGTTTTAGGACAACCCATCCCATCAAACTTCTCCAACTCAGGCATCCTAAAATGAGTGGGCATACGGGTCTTAGGGAACAGAGATAAGGACGATATGTCCACCAAATCAACAGATTTTCTGATACCTCTCAAGGCTTTTTCTAGGGCTTCCACCTTACTACTCAACAAAATGGGCTCGGCGAAAAAGAAGGCAAGGGCCTTAGGCTTGGACTCCTTATCCAAATCAACGGGCTGAACAAATTCTGTACCAGACCTGGTGGGCTCAGCAACTATCTTAGGCCTAAGGAAACACTCCTCCTCATCAACATTATCAAACAGGGGATTAATACGGGCTCGCACCTTATCCTCTTCTTTTTTCTGATGGACTAACTCTTGGACTACTTTTAAAAGTGCCTCGATCTTCTCATCCACTATCTTTCCATTAGATTCAGCAACAATAGAGGTACGATCCTCATGACTAGACATTTCTGAATCAACAGATAAACCTTTCAGGCTAATTAATCGACCACTAGAATCACGACGCCAAGCCAGAATGCTGGGAAAAGAAATGGGAAAGGATTCGAATCAACTGAGAGCTTCCAATAGGAAAAAGGATGAAAAGGACAATAAACTACATGCTCACAAAGGTATGGGCCCAAGGCCCATACATTAATCTCACTCTCTCACATGCTATCCTATGAAAATGGGCCTAAAGTCCAAGCACGAATCTCATTCCTACAGCTCACATCTCAATCTTAACGCAGGCCTATACTTTCTATCCAATTGACATGGAACTATTGCCCACATTCCAAACTTACTACAGACCTAAACCTTCTATCCAAAGGACATGGGCCTAAAGCCCACGTCTCACGTCTTCTCCTAAGACTCACAGATCAATACCACTATTCGGGCAGCATAACACTACCACAGGCCTAAGCTCATGAACCTATAGGGTACTAGTTTTTATTAGGTACCTTGACTCTTTGAGGAAGCTCTCCTTAAGAGTTTAGGATTTTTTATAAAGGTCTAGTCCTACAGATCTAGGTCCTAATGGTTCTACACACTTCACAATCAAGGCTCAAACAAAACCGGGGGGTAAATCCGGTAGCATAACATTACAATAGTGTGTGAACAGGCGATGTAGGGTATGTGTCCTAGAGAGACAGTCTATATGGACTAATGCAAAGGGTAGGCTGAGTGTCCCTTACTCGTTCGGTCCAATCGATATACCTAACCACATGTGACATCAGGAATGCCGCGTGGGTCCAACAGTACGTGATTGGTCCGTTTGATATACCCGAGGGTACGTGGCGAGAAGAGTGATGGCTTTCGCATACATGGAACCCAAGACTCAAAGAGACTGGGCCTAGGGCTAGGCTCATCGTTGGCTTTAGCATACAACGATCCTAATCATGCAGAGTCAATGCACACACAATGCAGAAATCAAAGTCAAACAATCATGCAAATGCCAGTGGTTAATTTTATTAATTAAGAAATTGAAAAGCCCAAAAATAATTAATTGGAGTTTAGCCCTCGATATCCCCAGTGGAGTCGCCAATCTGTGAACCAGTGACCTAAGGGATTTTGGAGGCCGTTCACTTGAATCATTGTGGATTGTGGATGATCTTTATCCGTCTCGATTTATCCTTCTCTATTATCCACATTTATCATTCTCTATTATCCACTCAAGATTGGGTTTTGAAAAGGGATAAAAGTTTGAGAAAAACTTGGAGACGCCACCTTATTTTTAAGGAACAAGGAAACCATAAAAAAAAGTTTTATTTTCAATAAAACAATGATCCCATATTTTGGAAAAGCATGGTCTTCGATTCAAATTTGGATTCGGGGACTAGGTTATGAAGTGGAAAGGTTCCAAGGAACTCCTTGTAGGCACCCACCTCACCCTAATTAAAGGTCTCCTAATTAAGTTTGGGCTTTATCAAAATCTTATCACAACAATGCTATTTATCTAATCAACCACAAAATATAAATAATAATATATAATATTAATAATAGATAATAAAAAAGTAAACAAAACCTAAAGACCTTAGGAGACACACGGTCAACCTAAGATTGGACTTGCGCCCTATTAACTGCCTACGTACCTTGCCAATTTCTTGATAAGAATCAAAGTCCACGTAGTTCGATTACTTAGGACTCTCCTATTGTAATGAACCACATAATCGAAAGAATTCTATCTTATTTAGGACTCTAACTTCGAGAGTTTGAATTTAATCAAAACACTTTTTCATGAAGATGAAATTTCATTCCACTTTGAATTCTTTCAAAATCACTTTTTAGAATCATTCTCGAATTAGATTCCTAAGTAAAATAGAACTCTATTCCTATTGTAATTCTTACAACAAAGAGGAGTCCTAAGTAGGGTCAAGTAACCCCCCTAATCCTAGAGTCTCTAGCTAGTCCTAGGTTAGTCTAAACACCTAAAATGCTAAAATCATGCATGCTGGAATTTCTGGAAAATTCATAAAGAAATGCAATATAGAATGTAAACAATGCATGAAAAATGTCCTAAATGCAATCTAAGTTATCTATGTGAACCTAGGCATGTTTCTAAGTTAATTTTGACCCTAAAAAATGACTTTTAATTCACTTTAAGGTTACTCTAAACCTTAGACAGATTTAAATGCAATCAAAAAGTAGATTTAAAAACCATAAAAAATAATGAATAAAAAATGTGTAAATGACCTAATATTCAACCTAATATGATATACCAAAATAATTATGCATCATGCTTAAAAACACCAATTTTAACATAAGGGAAGGGACTTACCTTAGCTTGTTCCCTCGAACACAATTCATATGATATCTCAAGCATTAAACATAAAAATGAATGATATAAACAAACCTAAACATGTTCTTATTAACCTATACTAATTTAGCATACTCAAAACAAACTAACTATACTTGGGTAAAACTCATAAATGCAGAAAATTTATATGCTAACCTATATGCAACTAACCTTTACTCCTAACCTTTGAATACCCAACTTAGGTACCCATCCCTAACATGGTAATGGACATAGAAGAAGAAGAAGAATAAGAATAAAAGAAAAAAACTTAAAACCAACCCAATAATTATACTAACCTTTTTTGCTTCCTTCTCCCTTACTCCTAGCTTCTTCTCTAACCTTCAAAGACTTCAAAAAAATATAGTTGAGGATGCTAAAGGACTAAATGTAGTACCTTAAGCTTCTACTCTTCAAGTTTGGCTCTTTAAATGCCTTCTGAGTTCCTTGAAACTAATTTCAGGACTCTTTATTTATAGAAGGACTTCAAATTGATCAATGACTGAGTTTGAATCTCTTATTAATGATCCAAGGGCTCTAAATCAGCCTTCCAAGGTCTTCTAATTTGTCCTAAAGTCCCCAAGGCCGAGCTAGACACATGGCAACATTTGGAAGAGTCCAATATGGAAAAAAACCTCTGATTTTTAGCATTTATTGGGCATTACCTCGGGTGACCATCCCTCTAGGGACGGTTGGCGATCCCTCAAGGATGGTTGGCCGTCCATAGGTGGACGGTCATCGAGCTTTTGAGCCCAATTTCCCCTATGTGGGCCTATCTCAGCCTGTTTTGACCCGGTTTCGGTTTTTTTTTGGCTTTTTGGGTCCGTTTTAAGTCCAAATTCTACGATTCAAGCGCCAAAAAGATCGTGATTCAATTCTCCATGTTTTGAGAAGTTTTTGAAGTGAAAATGCATTGACCAAAGTCAAGGTTTTAGGGAAAAGGCAACTGATTAGCTGTTTTGGGCCTGATGGGCCCAAATTAGGGTTTTGAAATTTGCTAACCAATTGCTTTCAAAATCATTTCTTCTTCTCGAAACAAGTTTTAAAACATTTTAAGAAAGTGTTTTGAAGCCTTTGAAGGCTTTGGTTTGATAAAAAGATCGAATCTCAATCATTCCCGGTCGAAACCCCAGTCTGAGCTTAAAAGGGCCCTTTGGGCCTAAGAGCCAATCATGAGCCAGGAGGCTCAACAGTCCTTGCCATTGATCAACTTAACTGCCAAACACACCCTAAATATCTATGCCAAAGCTTCAAGACCATGCGGGACAAGATCGACAGTCATTCAGAGCTTTTGTGATTCAAAGGACAGTACTGCCATTCAAGTCAAAAAAGGCTTTATTTCCTATCAAACCTGGCTTAGAATGCCATTAAATTTAACAAGGATGTTCCTAGACTCTCTAAAAACTAAATGCAAGAAGAATCGACTCAATCTAACCTAAAAACCTACATGCAATAATGACCTCTATCTAACTGCTCACAAGGGTAAAACTGGCAATTTAGGGTTTTAACACCCTATTTCACCTCTAATCACAAGCAACCATTTATGACCCTTCCCATGGTCAAAAATGGATGTCTACAAATAGAAAGTCTACTTCTGGATTTTTGTTCACCTTAAATGATGGAGTGGTTAGTTGGAAGAGCTGTAAGCAGTTTGTTACAGCGGATTCTACTACAGAGGCTGAGTATATAGCCGCCTTAGAAGCTGCCAAAGAAGTTGTTTGGATAATATTGAATTGTTCAATATTATATTCTTATGTCTCATCGGAAGTCCAAACACATTGATAGGCGCTTCTGAGGATAACACCGCAGACCCACTTACCAAGGCTCTTATCCAGAAAACCTTGGAACGACATCTTGAGAAGATGGGCTTGAAGTATGTCACTAATTGGATTTAGTGCAAGTAGGAGATTGTTAGAAGTATGCTCTAAAACCAATCGTTAGGTTGTATTTAGGGAACTTATATTTCATTATATTCATGTATGAAACTTTATTCATTTATGAAATGACTTATTTATCATGTAAACTTGAGTTAATTTACTATTCATGATAAAGTCCTTGGATAGAATGATAGAGAATTGTATCTCAAGTATTGAGATAGAGAGACTTACAACTTTCAAGTACATATATCCTAAACTAGTTCCTGATCATAGGTTTATATATTTGGACGATTATAAACCGTTAAGATTAGCATAGGTTATACTAGCTCCTTTGAGAGGATGGTGAGTCTCATGCCATCTGTGTAGTGACACTATAGTAAACCTGTGGGTGCTTGTTAAGAACAAGTACACTGAACGTGACCAATATGAGTACAGCTTATGGAATTCTATTTGCATGTCAAAAGCTACTCATGTGTATAGTCACTTTTGTAATCCTTAGACCCGAGATACCATAAGTTGTCTTATACATGAGTTGCTAGAGTTTGATAGTATCTCGTACACCTTTAACCACAAGGATATAATCAGTTCTTATTGGCTATAGTGAATTATGTATGAAGACAAATGAGTGTGCAATATGGAATCACTACCCTTAATATGAAAGGGTGAATGTCATAGTTACTTCACAAATACTATCTCAATAAAGTCTTTAGCCAAAGCAGATGGTAACTAAGAAAAGTGTTTTCAAGGGTTACCCTAATTGAGATTGTTTTTGGTGAAAAGGTAACATAGGATTAAGTTATATAGGGTTTGACATGTATCCATACCAAACTAACTTAATCATGATATTGTTGAGTGAAGGATTACTTATATCATAAAGGGTTCTTTTATATTCGTATATTCGCTCACACCTAGGGTACGTCATGATATGTTGCTAGATGTTACTCATGACTAGTGTAGGCCTAATGATAAGTATTATCATTGAAGGCAAAATTGGAATTGTTCCAATTGAACCGTAAATAGAAAAGTTTCTATTTTGGGAGACATGGGATGTCACCGAGCCACTACTAGGTTGGGATGAACCCAATGGGTCACACACATAAGGGTATAAGTGAGTCACTTAAATTAGGGGAGAGGAATATTCTTATTTATTATTATTTAGGCCATTGTTATTAAGAGCTAATAAGAGAGGGACCAAATAATAAATACAAAGAATATTTACTATATATATATGTGATGATAGGTCAAGCTAGCACTAAGCAACTTATCATCATAAAAGAGAAGGAGGGTAAAAACATTAGAGGTCGTGAGCTATTTAGCCACTCTCTCTAGCCGCCACACTCACTCTCTCTCTCCATGCTTGCTACTTCTCAAGTGTTGTGAAGGTGCAAGGGATTTGGGTGGTCTTGTGCTCGTGTGGATACCATTGGAGGATACCATACACTTTGGAGCTCAGAGACTTGGAGGATTGCTTCGCAAAATGAACATCAAGTAAGCATTTAATTCTTGTTTAATTAATTGTTTGATTCGATTCATCGTTTGAGTTCATCCTTAGGATGAACACCATGGAAAAATTTAAAACTGTACTTTCCACTGCGTTTCCAATTAGTTTTTTTTCACATCCAACCTAGTAGTGGCTCAAGGACATCTCATGTCTCCCAAAATAGAAACTTTATATTTATGGTTCAATTGGAACAATTCCAATTTTGCCATCAATGATAACACTTATCATTAGGCCTACACTAGTCATGAGTGACATCTAGCAACATATCATGACGCACCCTAAGTGTGGGTGAATATACGAATATAAAAGAACCCTTTATGATATAGGTAATCCTTCACTAAACAACGTCATGATTAAGTTAGTTTGGTATGGATACATGTCAAACCCTAACTTAATCCTATGTTACCTTTTTCACTAAAATTAATCTCAATTAGGTTAACCCTTGAAAACACTTTTCTTGGTTACCATCTGCTTTGGCCAAAGA
The DNA here is from genome assembly GCA_017140935.1 of Hamamelis virginiana. Classification (NCBI taxonomy): domain Eukaryota; kingdom Viridiplantae; phylum Streptophyta; class Magnoliopsida; order Saxifragales; family Hamamelidaceae; genus Hamamelis; species Hamamelis virginiana. The sequence continues at coordinate 109,876 of JAESVK010001330.1, read as the reverse complement.
CTTTATTGAGATAGTATTTGTGAAGTAACTATGACATTCACCCTTTCATATTAAGGGTAGTGATTCCTTATTGCACACCCACCTGTCTTCGTACATAATTCACTATAGCTAATAAGTACCGATTACATATTGTGGTTAAGGGTGTACAAGATACTATCAAACTGCAGCAACTCATGCATAAGACAACTTGTGGTGTCTCAGGTTTAAGGATTACAAAAATGACTATACACATAAGCAGCTTTTGACATGCAAATAGAATTCCATAAGTTCTACTCATATTGGTCACATTCAATGTACTTGTTCTTAACAAACACTCACAGGTTTACTGTAGTGTCACTACACAGATGGTATGAGACTCACCATCCTCCCAAAGGAGCTAGTATAACCTGTGCTAATCTTAACGGTTTATAATCGTCCAAATATATAAACCTATGATCAGGAACTGGTTTAGGATAGATGTACTTGAGAGTTGTAAGTCTCTCTATCTCAACACTTGAGATACTACTCTCTATCATACTATCCAAGGACTTTATCATGAACAGTAATTAAACACAAGTTTACATGATAATAAAAGCCATTTCATAAATGAATAAAGTTTCATACATGATTATAATGAATTATAAGTTCCCTAAATATAACCTAATGATTGGTTTTAGGGCATACTTCTAACACGGACCGAATTGACTATTTGTGAAATTCATCCCCTTATTTAGGGAATATAACATTTCGGTGCTATGGAGAGGTTCATTCCACTATCCAAGGAATGTGGCGCTATGGTTTTTTTGAGAAATTTATCCCCTTTGTTTAGGGATATGGCACATCGGTGCTTTTTGGAGAAATTAATCCCATTGTTCGGGGAATGTGGCACTTCGATGATCTAAGAAAATTTATCCCCATGTTTGGGGAATATGGCACATCGGTGCTTTGGAGAAATTTATTCCCTTGTCCGGGGAATGTGACACTTCGATACTCTGGGAATATTTATCCCATTGTTTAGGGAATATGGCACTTTGATGCTTTGTAGAAATTATGTCCTTATCTAGGGAATGTGGCACTTCAGTGCTTTTGGAGAAATTTATCCACTTGTTTAGAGAATATGGTACTTCGATGCTTTGGGAAAGTTTATCCCTTTTTTGGGGAATATGACACTTCGGTGCTTTGGAGAAATTTATCCCCTTGCCCAAGGAATGTGGGGCACTTTAGTGTTTTTTGGAGAAATTTATCCCTTTGTCAGGGGAATATGGCACTTCAGTGCTTTGGAGAAATTTATCCCCTTGTCCAAGGAATGTGGCACTACGGTGCTATTCGGTGCTATTCGATGCTCTGGAGAATTTATCCCTCAGTTCGGAGAACGTGGCACTTCAGTGCTCTAGGGAAATTTATCCCCTTGTTTGGGGAATATGGCACTTTGGTGCTATTATTCAATCATTCACTTGTCGAGGGAATGTGGCACAATGGTTCTATAATTTTGTCATCCTCTTGTCGCGGGAAGGTGGCACTATGGTGCTATTATTGAGAGTTATCCCCTTGTCTCGGGAATATGGCACTACTATCACTGGGCATATATGCTCCTAAGTGATTTAACTGTCAGTTTTCTTAATGGGGTTATGTTATTTTCACCCGGCCTCTTTGGCTGGTATTTCTAACCTTCATTGGATGCTGTTGTAGTAGTTATTCCTGAGTTTGGGAACAATGCACTGGGTGCATAGTTATGCTAAGTTGCTTTGGATGAGCTCAGTGCCATCCGTGAGGTCCTCCAAGTTTTCACTTTGTCTTGTTTTGGAGAAGCGATGGTGGAAGAATGTGTTGTATAAGTTTGGGAGGTCATTCGTTGAATGCCCTCGGTGTCACAAGTGACTTTAAACTTGTAGAGGAGCTTGAGGTAATATCTTATATGAGTTCGAGATCATCGGTTGATAAGTGTGAGGCCTTCCAGAGCTTTAAACTTGTAGATAAGCATAAAATCATTTCCTAGATGAGTTTCGAGGCTTCTAGACTTATATATAGGTAGCCCTGAGGACATCTTTTGGATGAGCTTCGAGGCATTCTTTGATAGATGTGTAGCCCTCTGGGGCTGTAAACTTGTTAATGAGTCCAACTTGGAGATAAATGTAACCCTCGGGGACTCTTTTAAAAGTATAGATAAATGTAGCCCTCCGAGGCTCTTAAACCTGGAGATAAATGTAGCCCTCCGAGGCTCTCAAATTTGTATATAAATGCAACCCTCCAAGGCTTTTAAACATTGAGATAAATGTAGGCCTCAAGGACTCTCAAAATTGTATATATGTTGTTAGATTGCTCGAGGCCTCCCGTGAGGTCCTGCATGACTTTGAACTTGGAGATGATCTACTAAAGTGCTCGGGGGCCTTCCGTTAGGTCCTCCGAAACTTTAAACTTGTACATAAGCATTTAAATTTGCTCGCAGCCATCCGTGAGGCCGTTCGATGTGCTTGGGCCTTCCGTGAGTTAGGGTTATCCGATACTTGGAACTTGCAAATAAGACTAATAAGATTATGGATGTGCTTGGGGCCTTCGGTGAGGTGCTTCGAGACTTAGAACTTGCAAATAAACTTTTGGATGTGCTCGGGGCCTTTGGTGAGGTGCTCCGAGACTTTGAGCAAGAGACAGGTGCTTCGAAACAAAGGCTCTGAGACTTCCAAATATAGGTGCTCCAGGACTTCCAAACTTCCAAATATAGGTGCTCCAGGACTTCCAAAGTGTTATTCTTGGGGGCGAATAATTGTTGAAGGACTATTCATGTGGGACTCGCAGTTATTTGCCTCCAAAACTTGTGGGTGCTCTAAGACTTCTAAACTTAAGGGTGCTCCGAGACTTCCAAAAAGTTAGTGTTGGGAGACTTCCAAAATTACAGGT
>JAESVK010001330.1:70807-82002 GCA_017140935.1 Hamamelis virginiana | reverse complement strand
ATATATAGGGTCAAGTTTCCCTTACACCCTATTTTGACACCTATATTGACACCTCGTTTTCAAAATATTATCTATGACAGATATTTTGACGAACTGACCGTTGGATTCAATACATTTCTTATGCATATCATATATACCAAAAATCATAGTAATCAAACGGTTAGATTTTAAGAAATGTTACTATAAAAAATTGTTATGTTTTTAATTAATAAAAAAAATAACAGTTCTTCAAAATGATATTTTTCAAAAACTAACCGTTGGATCACTCCAATTTTTTTCATACATAACAAACATAAGATAAGTATCTAATCTAACGGTCGGTTTCTCAAAATATTCGATCTACAATGGTATTTCAAAATGAGGTGTAAACATAGGTGTTAAAATAGGGTGTAAGGGAACCTGTCCCATATATATATATATATAATGGGCTATAATAATTATAGCGGGTTAGATGGTTATAATTTGATTTCACTTCATTAAAATGTTATAGCAATTTAGACTTCCAAACATGCTTCTTATTTCTAAAAAATTGACAGTCGAAGCAAAAAATGACTTCTACTTCCAAAATTTAGAAAAGTAGAAAAGTGGAAGCTTATCCAAATGGCACCTAAATAAATAAAAAAGTTAAGAAGTAGAAGTTAATCATAGGTGAAATAAACAGGTAAATGAAATGATAGCTTGAGATCATAATGCCTAGTATTATATCACCCCCACTTAAAAATTACTGGAGAAGATTTACCTTATTACACTAGTTAACATGATGTAATAAGAAGTATTTATAAAACTACCAAAGACACACGTCAGAATAAAAAGGGTGGATCCAAAAGCTCCACTTATTTTAACCATATACAAAGTAATAATATTCAATATAACTCAACTCAACAAAACTTGTTTCAACTACTTGGGGAAAAAAATGGTGTTATCATGCTTTTCAAGAATTTGGAGTCTTGAGATTTCCATTCACACACAAGATCATAACATGCCTGCAAAACAAATGGAGATAAGAATAATAGAATATACTTCTAACCTCCATTATTTTCACATGTAATTTATCCTAAATTGTTTTAATTGTCATCACTCTTACTAATGGCAATGTTGTGGAATGAAGGTTCATGTGGGTCTAATTTGCTTTGGATTCTCCCTAACTTAATTTTTAGTTTTGCATGTTCTGTTTTGGTAATGCTTCATCTCTAATTCACACATCTTATCATTAATTTTCCCACTTGGTTTGGCATACTTTCTTTATTTCCTGCTATCATTATTTTTGCTTCTCATGCAATTTTAGTTATTCCTTTTCAAATAACAATTGACCAAAAGTATAGGTACCAACTGAAGGGCACTGCCCAAATAAATGATAGAGAGGTATTATTTATACAATAACAAGATATACAATTCACATAACACCAACCACCAAGCAGTCCCTAAAGCTTTATCAAGATCATATTTTACTCACATAACACCAAGCAGGCCCTAACACTATGTTTGGATTGAGAGAATTGGAGAGAAAAGAAGAGAATCTCATTAAGAAAAAAACAGAGAAGAGAAGAGAAGGAAAAAAGTTAACCTTTTCTCTACTTGTTTGGATAACTTTCCTTAAGAGAAGAGAAGAGAAGATAAAATATTAAAGTGTGATTTTCGACATTACCCTTACTCTTTCAACACTCCAAGCAATGTATGTGAACAAAAGAGTAAATTTGCCTCCTTTCACTTCTTCTCTCTTTAAATCTCTCCAATTTAATGAGAACAAAAAAGCATCCACATTCTCCCCGTTTTCTCTCCCGCTCCTTTCATGATTTCTCTCCCATTTTAGAAAACCAACACTACAAGAAAATACCCTTATTGCAACGAAAATTATTGCAACGGTAAAAAATATAGTGGCAATAAACACGTTATTACGACAACCATGCTATTGTCGTTGCAATAGGTACTTAAATAGTGAATTTTTTTTTACCTCGCCAAATTGGCGTTGCAATAACATAAACTTTGTTGTTGCATTACGTAATTTATCGCCACATGTGATAAATTAGTTGCGATAACAACATTATTGCAACGATATTTTGTGTTGTAATAGATGAATCATTTATTGCATCGACATGGCTTGTTGCAATAGCATTTAATTCCCTCCAAAAAACCTCCTGCCATCTTTTTAATTCCCGCCACACTCTATCGCAACAACAATTGTGTTGCAATAGATTATTTTGTATTGCATCAATCCATTACGTTGCAACAAAGATTTTGTGTAGTTGTTATTGCAACGATAAGTTTTGTTGTAATCAAATAACCGTTTATAGCAACTGCATCGTTTGTTGCAATAGCATTTACCTTCCGCCAAAAAAGTTCCTCCATTTTTTAATTCCCGCCATACTTTATTTCATCAAATATGTTATTGCAATAGGTTATTTAGTATTGCATCCATGTTGATAGTTGCAGTAGGTATTTTGTATTGCAACGATATTGGTTGTTGTAAAAGAATAACTGTTTATAGCATCGTCATCTCTTGTTGCAATAGCGCCTAACACCACCAAAAACTCCTTCCATTTTTTTTAATTCCCGACATACTATATTGCATCGAACATTTGGTTGCAATAAGTCATTGAGTATTGCATCAATCATTCTCGTTGCAGTAGATAGTTTGTATTGCAACGATATAGTTTGTTGTAATAGAATAACATTTTATAGCATCGACATCTCTTGTTGCAATAGCGCCTAACACGACCAAAAACTGCCTCCATTTTTTTTAATTCCCGCCATGCTATATTGCATCGAAAATTTGGTTGCATCAGTTATTTTGTATTGCATCAATCTTTCTTGTTGCAATAGATAGTTTGTATTGCAACGATATATTTTGTTGTAATAGAATAACATGTTATAGCATCAGCATCTCTTGTTGCAATAGCGCCTAACACCTGCCAAAATCTCCCTCCATTTTTAAAATTTTCGCCATACTATATTGCATCGAAAATTTGGTTGCAATAAGTTATTTAGTATTGCATCAATCCTTCTCGATGATACAAAAACTAACATTTAAAAAAAAAAAAAAACTAACCGTTAGATCACCCTGATTTTTTACATACATGATATTCATGAGAGGGGAATGTAATCAAACGGACGATTTTTCAAAATATGCTCTACAACTGCCCCAACAGAGGTGTCTTGATGCAACTTTGTGTTTGCATTAGGTGCACCTTATATTAGCATCTCTATACCTTGATATCTTTGAGATTTGCAAAATTATATATTTCTTTTGAAACTTAAAAACTCTTCTCTCTTTTCTCCAACTCTCTCAATCCAAACACGTTGTAAAGCTTCTAAAACTTGTAAAATAAGAAAAGGAATAATAAATCCCATTGCTAATTCTCTCTCTTTTCTATTCTCTGTTTTTTCTCTTCTGAAATATATATGCACATATATATGGTTTCAACCATAAATCCTTTATGCAATGTCTAAATAAAAAATAAATTGGAAGAGAACTAGTCAAGGAGTAGAAGTGGGTTTGCCTACAAATTTAAGTTATTGTGATTCAATCAAACACCTATAAAAGACCGAAACCAAAAAATAAAAAAATAAAAGCCCACAAATATATCACAGGTATATCAAACCCATTAACGAAAAAGACAGAAAATAAAATAAAGCTAAAAAAAAAAAAAAACTGTAAATTAAATATATCCACCCCTTGCTTGGAATTTTTATGATTTTATATTTTTCGAGCAAAAATGAGACCATATACAAACATAAACCTTTTGGATGCATAGGAAGCAATTGTATTTTGTAAGCAAACCATTGTATGAAAGCAATGATAATGTCAAAATGAGAGAACTACATGCAAATACTCCATGCATATATGTAACACTCTACCAAAACCTTCGCGCATTAAAATGCTTTGCTAAGAAAATAATAACGACCTACAAGACAGGCTATAAATAATTTACTATAGTAACCAATAAATATAACATGATTTTAATTCCAAGGAAAAAGAATACCTTAACCCAATACTATGCTTCGGTGAATTATTCCAAGCTTGTGATACAAATACGACAATAGAAACTATAGTACCTTGGTACGTTGTAAAGTGACACCACCACGCTAGTGTAGCATACCTAAGCATAAAGCTGATAAACTCTCACATGGGGAATGTAATTATTTTGCAAAATGACTAAATTCAAAGTTGCTATTTTTCAATGCAAACTTTTGAGTCTTACGATAATCTTTTATTAATATAGTCTTTATCAAATTATTTGAGGCTAAAAAGGTCAATCAAAAGTTTTTCTACATAAGAAATTTTTAAAAGTAATATAGATATGTAGACATCCATTTTTGACCATGAGTATGGTCATGGATGGTTGCTTGTGTTTAGAAATAAAATAGGGTGTCAAAACCCTAAGTTGCCAATTTTACCCTTGTGAGTAGTTAGATAGAGGTCATTATCGCATATAGGTTTTTAGGTCAGATTGAGTTAGTTCCTTTTGCATTAGGTTTTTAGGGAGCCCATAGGTGCCCCTGTCAAATTTCATTGCATTCCGAGTCAGGCTCGATAGGTAATTAGGTCTTTTGTGACCTAAGGGGCAGAATTATCCTTTTGATCACAAAATTCCTTAAGAGCTATCGAATTGGTTTCAGATTGTCCCAAGGTTTTGGCATAGGTAATTAGGGTGTATTTGGTAGCTAATTTGGTCAATGGTAAGGCCTGTTGAGCCTTCTAGCTCATGTTTGGCTCTTGAGGCTCAAAAGACTCTTTCAAGCCCAGATTAGGGTTTCGACCGGAAGTGACCGGGATTCTATCTTTTTATCAAACCAAAGCCTTCAAAGGCTTCAAAACACTTTCTTAAAATGTTTTAAAACTTGTTTCGAGAAGAAGAAATGATTTCAAGAGCAATCGGTTAGCAGATTTCAAAACCCTAATTTGGGTCCGGCAGGCCCTAAACAGCTAATCAGTCAGCTTTTCCCTAAAAATTTGACTTTGGTCAATGCATTTTCACTTCAAACACTTCTTAAAACATGGAGAATCGAATCACGATCATTTTGGCGCTTAAATCATCGAGTTTGGACTTAAAACGGGCCAGAAAAGCCGAAAACAACCGAGATGGGTCGAGAGAGGCCAAAAATAGGTCAAATTTGGGCTGAAGGATCAATGACAATGCCTCCCTAGATGGTTGGCCGTCCCTAGGGGAGGGTTGGCCATCCTAGAGTGGACGGTCATCCATGCTCTCGCTCAGTAATTGCTAATTTTCAGTCTTTCACCTGCTTGGGACTCTTCCAAGCCTTGCCATGTGTCCAATTCGGCCTTGGGGACTTTGGGATGAGTATGAACACCTTGGAAGGCTAGTTTAGAGCCCTTGGATCATTCCTAAGAGATTTAAACTCAACCATTGATCAAATTCAGGTCTCCCTATAAATAGAGGGCCCTGAAATCAGTTTCAACACACAGAATAAGCTTTAGAGAGCTAGCTTGGAGAGTAGAGGCTTGAGCAATTGTACAAGCTTCCCCCATAGCACTCTAGCTTAATTGTTAAAGTCCTTGAGGTCCTTGGAGTCCTTGGAGCTTGAAGAGAAGGCTTGGAGCAAGAAAGAAGGAGGCAAAGAGGTTAGTAGAGTTTTATAGTTTGTTTAAAGTTTTATATTATTATTATTATTCTTCTTCTTCTTCTTCTTCTTCTTCTTATTCTTCTTCTTCTTCTTCTCTTTTATGTCTATGTTGTTTTAGGATTAAGTACAATAATGGTCTTCTAGATGCATATAGGTCCTTTTTGTTTTGAGTCTAGTTTTCTTACATAATGAATATAGTCTTCTTCTTCTTTATTTGAAAGTATGTTGATTGCTATATAAGTATTGTGAGCATGCTTTAGATATATTTCATGACTAGAGTGCATGTTAGGAGTGAGTCTTTGTTGTTATGATTTTCCATTTTTATTATAGTTTGAGTCTTTATCAGGCTAGGATATTAGTAGGGTCATGTATTGTTTTTTTTAGATAGCATTGTCCTTATTCTTAATTATTAAAGTTTATCACATGGAATACCTAAGTATGGATTGATATATGAATTGTGTTCGATGGAGCATGCTATGGTGAGTTTCTTCCCTTGTGATGAATGTTATTAATTTAAGCATGATTATGATGTGATCTCTTGATTGTCTTGTATAGTGTTTTAGCATATTATTTTGGCATGCATATTAGGTTGCATATTAGTCATTCTCACTCTTTTTATTTGTTATTTTCATGGGCTTTAGTTCATTTTAAAGGGTATATTCAAATCTATCCATAGATTGAAAGTACATTTAAAGTATACTAAAAGTCATTTTTTAGGGTCAAACCAACCTAGAAACATGCCTATGTTCACATAGAATAATTAGATTGCATCTAGGACATTCTCATGCATTTTTATTAATTGTTTTGTCGCATTTTTCATGCATTTTTCATAAATTCCAGCATGCATTGTTTTACTATTTTAGGTTGTTTAGATTAATTTAGGATGTAGTTAGGGACTCTAGATTAGGGGATCGAGCCACTTGGCTCCACCTAGGATTCCCCTTTATTGTAAGAATTATATTAAAATTAGGATTCTAGTGAGTTTAGGATCCTTTTTTCGAGAGGATTTTAAAAACTAATGTTTTACTAAAATTAATCTATCATTAAATGGATCCCAATGAAATTGGAACTCTTGAAATTGACTTGGAATGAAATTCCACCTTTTGAAATGATTTAATTCGGGATAGAATTACCATTTTGAAAAGAGTTGTGATTGGATAAGAATTATGATTTAAAAAGAATTCTAACTTCATTGGGAATCTATTAATTAATGAATTTTTTTCTAAAAAGGATTTTAAATTAATAAAAACTCTCGAAGATAGAGTCTTGGATGAGATAGAATGCTAATGATAGTGTAGTTCATTACAATAGGAGAATCCTAGGTAATCGAACTACGTGGACTTTGATCCTTATCAAGTAACTGGTAAGGTACGTAGGCAATCAATAGGGTGCAAGTCCAATCTTAGGATGACTCTAGTCTCCTAAGGTCTTTAGGATTTCTTTGATTTCTTTTTTATTTTATTATTATCTATTATCTAGTATTATCTACACTATTTCCAATGGTTGATTAGATAAATAGGATTGATATGATAAGATTTTGATAAAGCCCAATAGTAATTAGGAGACCTTTAATTAGGGCGAGGTGGGTGCTTACAAGGAGTTCCTTGGAACCTTCCCACTTCGTAACCTAGCCCCCGAATCCAACTTTGATTCGAAGACCAAGCTTTTCCTTAAAATATGGAGTCAATGTTTTATTGAAAATAAAACTCTTTTTGTGGTTTCCTTGTTCCCTAAAAATAAGGTGGCGACTCCTAGTTTTTTACAAACTCTCATCATTTTTCAAAAACCCAATCTTGAGTGGATAATAGAGAAGGATAAATGTGGATAATAGAGAAGGATAAATCGAGACGGATAAAACAACATCCACAATCCACTCAAGAAAACACCCTAAAAGTGAACGAGAGGCCTCCCAATCAGGTTGGCTGGTTCACAGATTGGCGACTCCACTGGGGATATCGAGGGCTAAACTCCAATTAATTATTTTTGGGCTTTTCAATTTCTTAATTAATAAAATCAATCACTTGCATTTGCATGACTGTGTGACTTGAATTCTGCATTGTGTGCGCATTGACTCTGCATGTTTATGACGTTGTATGCTAAAGCCAACGATGAGCCTAGCCCTGGGCCCAGTCTCTTTGATTCTTGGGTTCCATGTATGCGAAAGCCATCACTCTTTTTGCCAAGTACCCTCGGGTATATCAAACGGACCAATCACGTACTGTTGGACCCACGCGGCATTCCTGATGTCACATGTGGTTAGATATATCGATTGGACCGAGCGAATAAGTGACACTCAGCCCACCCTTTGCATTAGTCCATATAGATTGCCTTTAGGAAGCATACCTTACATCGCCTGATCACACACTATTGTAATGTTATGCTGCCGGATTTTTCCCTCCGGTTTTGCTTGAGCCTTGATTGTAAACGTGTGTAGAACCATTAGGACCTGGATCTGTAGGACTAGATCTTTATGAAATGTCCTAAACTCTTAAGAGATGTGTCTTCAAAGAGTCAAGGTACCTAATAAAGACTAGTACCCTATAAATTCATGAGCTTAGGCCTGTGGTAGTGTTATGCTGCCCAAATAATGGTATTGATTTGTGAGTCTTAGGAGAAGACGTGAGACGTGAGACGTGAGACGTGAGACGTGAGACGTGGGCTTTAGGCCTATGTCCTTTAGATAGAAGGTCTAGATTCGTTGTGAGTTTGAGATGTGGGCTTTAGGCCCATGTCAATTGGATAGAAGATATAAGCCGGTGGTAAGATTAAGATATGAGCTGTGAAAAATAGATTCGTACTTGGGCCTTAGGCCCATTTTCATAAAGATAGAATGTGAGAGTGTTTGAGGTGAGATTGGTGAGTGGGCTTTCAGCCTATGCTTTTAGACCATTTGTCCATTTATGGGCCTTGTGGATTGAAAGTGAGATTCGCGTGGGCTTTAGGTCCATGGTCTAGATTAGGATCCTTAGGTCTACACCTTCGATGAATACTCTTAACCCATAAGGAAAGTGTCCTAAAGGTTGAGGTAGTTGCTAAAGGTATAGTCCTTATCCCTTCTTTATTCCTGGGCCCGAACCCATTGTAGTATTTTGTTACCGAGTTGTTGTGCCCGTTTATGGGCCTTGTAGTTGAGAGTGAGCTTTGTGCGGGCCTAGGGCCCATGGTCTCGAAGTAGTGGTCCTTCACCATTATTCATCTTTGTTTAGGGTATCTATGATAAATCCTTATACCCATTAGCTCTCCACTTACCCTAATGGTAGGGTTATGCTGCCGAATTTTCCTCAATTGCCCTTATATGTTTGAGCAAGACAAGTGTAGAACCCATAGATTGTAGGGCAATTAGGTCTATTCCTCTTTTGTTATCTTTGGGAAAGTCTCCTACGAGATTAGAGTGCCAATCAGGGGCTTGCCCCATTGTCTGTGGGCTTTGGCCCATTGTAGTGCTATGCTACCAAGTGATCCCCATATGTCTGTGGACTTTATAGAGAGAGAAAGTGAGATTGTGTGGGCTTCAAGCCCATGTTCTATAGGTCTATTCATCCTGAGTGTCTTGGCTAGGGGCTTCTTTTCCTAAGATTCCCTAGTCCACCTCACGTGCTTTTGGTGTGAACCTTCATCCTTTTTAAAGGAATGTCCCAGAAAGTAGGGGCTTTGTGAGTTTTATAAAATATCATTCTTTTTCAAAAAGCAATCATAGGGCTTTAAATTGATTTCCAAAATTTTCTTCTCTTTTTAGAGCATTCTGGCTTGGATCGTTGACTCTAGTGGGCTTGGGTTAAGTGTTGATTCATCTGTTGATTCCGATATGACTAACAGCGACGAGGTTTCCCTTACTGCTGCTGCCATAACCATGTCCTCTAAGGAAAGAATGGAAGCCCTAGGTCAAATGGCCGAAGATTTCCTAGCCCTAAAAGCAACCCAAGATCTATCTGAAAAGAATGGGGCTAAAATAGGAGAATCATCCCATAAGCCTAAGCCCATCTTTGAATCCGTCAAGCCCATGGACCTGGATAAGAATCCTCAACCCAAAAATCCTTCATACATCGCTGAAGAGCCTATTCTCCTGAACAGTAGGATTGAAGCCCTGGAAAAAGCCCTTAAAGGATTCCGAAGGTCTGATGACTTGATGGACATGACCTAACTCTCCTTGTTCCCGAAAGCCCGCTTACCCAGCCACTTCATGATGCCGGAATTGGAAAGTTTGATGGGATGGGTTATCCTAAGATCCATTTGAAGATGTATGTGAGAGCCATGCATCCCCGTGGGGCCGATGATGAGCTACTAGCCCAAATGTTTCATGAGTCGCTTGCCGGATCTGCTTTGAAATGGTTCTTACATTTGGATGAGTCTAAGATAAAGATGTGGGAGGATGTTTGCATTGAGTTTATTAGCCACTACCAGTACAATACAGAAATTGACGTTACTCGTTGTGATTTGGAAACAACCAAGCAAGAACCCTATGAGACCTTCTCAACTTTTATCATGAGGTGGAGGGCTAAGGCCTCTCAGATGATCAATCGACCAACATATGAATAACAAATCCAAATGGTACTTAAGAGTTTGTTACCCATCTATCGTAAGTATCTCTTTGCACAGTATTTTTCCAATTTCAAAGCTCTTGCCGGGGCTGGAATACAAGTCGAAGACGCCCTTGCTAAAGGAGCCATCGAAGTCGAACCATCTTTTAAAAGACAATGAACCATTTTCGAGGAAGAGTCAAGTGATGAAGTCAATACCATTGTCCTACCCACATTGCCTTCTAATGGAAAAAATCCACCCTGCCAATTTGCTGATTTCCACATGTCGTTGGATCAAATCCTCGAGATATTGATGTTAGAAGTATGCCCTAAAACCAATCCTAAAGGGTATATTAATTTCATATTATAATATATGGAAGGTATAACTTATCTTATGTGTACAAACATATATGATAAGGTCCATGAATAAATGATAAGAGAAATATGCATCTCAAGGTGTTGAGATAAAGAGACTGATATTTCTCATACACATTTATTCTAAAAGGAGTTCCTACTCAAAGGTTTATTAAAGTGGATATTTAATTAACCGTTTAAAGAGTAGCACAGATTTAAACTAACTCCTATGGAGGATAGGTAGTCTTTCCTATCAGTGTTGAGACACAATAGTTAATCTGTGGGTGCATATTAGAGAATATGTACACTGAACATGATCTACAAAGAATGTTCCTATGGTAGTTCTGTCAAAGGAATATTCTAATGTTACGTCCATTTATTTGGTAGTCCTTAGACCTGAGACACCATAGATGTCTTATGCATAGGTTGCTAGAGTTTGATAGCATCTTGTACAGCCTTATCTATAAGGTTGTAATCGGTGCTTATTGGCTCTAATGAGTTATTCATGAAGATGGATGAGTGTGCAATAAGGAATCATCACTCTCAGTTGATGAGAGAGAATGTCAGGATTAGTTCACAAAGATAATTCTCAAAGGGAACCTCTGGCCAGAGTGATAGGTAAACAGTGAAAAGAGTTTCACTGCGATTGCCTTATTGAGATTATATTTTGTGGGACAGATATCAAGTTGTTAAGATAGGGTTTGACTAATAACCATACCTATTATCTGAACAGTGACATTA
>JAESVK010001330.1:55189-70797 GCA_017140935.1 Hamamelis virginiana | reverse complement strand
AAGTAACATGAAGGGTTCACATAGTTCTGCTATTCACCTAAACCTAGTGTACGTCATGATATGTTGCTAGATGTCACTCATGACCAGTGAAAGCCTATTGATAAAGTGTTATCAATAAGGGCAAAATTGGAATCGTTCCAATTGAACCTTAAAATAGAAAGTTTCTATTTTTAGGAGACATAGAGATGTCCCTGTCCACTGCTAGGTTAGGGTGAACCCAAAGGGTCACACACAATACGGTGTAAGTGAGTTTCTTGAACTTGTGGGAGGGGAATTCTATCTTTGAAATATGTTTGATTTTAATTATTAATGGTTAATTAATTAGAAGTCAAACATAACCAAGAATAGGGTTACTCTATACAAGGATGGTTGGTTATGCTAGCACTAGTAACCAAACACTCCAAAAGGAGGAGAGAGTTTATAAATAAGAAGAGAGGGAACCCTAAAATGATAATCATAACTTCTCCTAGGGCTCTCTCTCTCTAGCCGTATCTCTCCGTACAGTCCCGTAATGTACTCAAAACAGTCTCATATTTCAACTCGAAATGAGTAATCATGAAGAATAACACTGTCATATCCATCCTCAGAAATCCCATCACTCCCAAATACTTTCTTCAAAGTTACTGGCTTGATGATCCTGTGGGGGGGGGAAATAAACGGGGTGAGCAAAAACCACTATTGCTCAGTAAGGTTCGTAAACCTCAAATATTACATGACGCTTTTAAAAGAAACGTCAGGATATTAAATCTATCAATAAATCTCATCATCAACTAAACAACACATATAATATCCTTATTCATTGATATATTGCAGGATATATTCATCTCATTTTAATAAAAAGTAATCATACTTTATGCATATGACAGATATACAATGCAATGCTCATGCAGTCATGTCTACCATCTTCTCTGTCCTGTCTTTCTTGCAGAACGGATATCAGTACTCTGATGGTAACCTTGTTTTTAAGATTCACCATTTCACCACATCAGATAGCTATCTCATTTTTTTCCATCTTACCACAACAGCATCCCCTCCTTTTTAGGATGTATATCACCCAGTCCCGCCTTTTTAGGACTTACTGCGATTGTCACTCATTGACAAGAGGATTTACGTGCTGTTTTTAGCAAGGGTGATTGTAGACATCCATTTTTGACCATGAGTATGGTCATGAATGGTTGCCTGTGTTTAGAGATGAAATAGGGTGTCAAAACCCTAAGTTCCCAGTTTTACTCTTGTGGGTAGTTAGTTAAAGATCATTATCGCATGTAGGTTTTTAGGTAAGATTGAGTCGATTCTTTTTGCATTAGGTTTTTAGAGAATCTAGGAACATCCCTGCAAAATTTCATGGCATTCTGAGCCAGGCTTGATATAAAATAAGGCCTTTTGTGACTTGAAGGGCAGTACTGTCCTTTGAATCACAAAAGCTCTGAATGACTGTCGATCTTGTCTCGAATGGTCTCAAAGTCTTAGCATAGATATTTAAAGTGTGTTTGGTAACTAAGTTGATCAGTGGCAAGGTCTGTGGAGCCTTCTGGCTCAAGATTGGCTCTTAAGGCCCAATGGGCCCTTTTAAGCCCAGATTAGGGTTTCGACCGGAAGCGACCGGGATTCGATATTTTTATCAAACCAAAGCCTTCAAAGGCTTCAAAACACTTTCTTAAAATGTTTTAAAACTTGTTTCGAGAAGAAGAAATGATTTCAAGAGCAATCGGTTAGCAGATTTCAAAACCCTAATTTGGGCCCGATAGGCCCTAAACTGCTAATCGGTCGACTTTTCCCTAAAAATTTGACCTTGGTCAATGTATTTTCACTTCAAACACTTCTTAAAACATGGAGAATCGAATCATGATCGTTTCGACGCTTGAATCGTCAAATTTGGACTTAAAACGGGCCCGAAAAGCTGAAAAAGCCGAAACCGGGTCAAAACGGGCTGAGACAGGCCCACATAGGGCAATTTTGGGATGGAGGATCGATGACCGACCACCAAGGGACAGCCAACCGTCCATGAGGGATGCCCAACCATCCCAAGGAGGATGGCCATCGACCTCTTTAGCCAATAACTGCTCATCTTCAGTGATATTTCTGTCATGAGACTCTTCCAAGCCTTGCCATGTGTACAGTTCGGCCATGGGGACTTTGGGATGAGTTGAACACCTTGGAAGGCTGGTTTAGAGCCCTTGGATCATTCCTAAGAGATTTAAACTCAGTCATTGATCAATTTCAGGCCTCCCTATAAATAGAGGGCTCTGAAATCAGTTTTAACACAGACAATTAAGCTTTAAGAGTTAAGCTTAGAGAGTAGAGGCTTGAGCAATTGCACAATATTCCCCCATAGCACTCTAGCTATAGTTTTGAGGTCCTTGGAGTCCTTGGAGTTTGAAGAGCAGGCTTGGAGCAAGTGGGAAGGAAGCAAAGAAAGAGGTTAGTAGAGTTATGTAGTTTAAAGTTTTTTTTTTTCTTCTTCTTCTTCTTCTTCTTCTTCTTCTTCTTCTTCTTATTCTCCTCTTCTTTTGTGATCATGGTAGATTAGGTGTTTAGGAATAGTATGCATGATAGGTTAGTTTATTAGTATGCATAATAGGGATTAGTTTTAGGATGCATTATTAGGATAAAAGTTTTGGCATATTCTTTTCCTCTTCTTTTCCTTTTCTTATATGATTATAGATTAGGTTTTATATATGTTAGCATGCATAATAGGAATTACTTTAATACATGTTTAAGTCTCTTAGGTTAGTAATCATGTTAGGATAGTTTATGCAAAATAATCACATGCTAGTATTTTTTTAGGATGAATTTGTATTAGGTTTGTTAGTTTATTTTTATCTCTTAAAGTGTGCTTAAAATACCAATTGAGTTCGATGGAGCATGCAAAAGGTAAGACTCTACCCTTGTGCTTATTTCTTATGAATAAAGTGTTGTTTTCAAGCATATTGTATGGGATAAATTAGCACATCATACTAGGTTGCAAATTAGGTAATTAACACTTTTTATTCTTTTATTTTACAGGTTTTAAACCCACTCTTTGGTTGCATATAAATCTGTCCAAGGTTTAAAGTAACCTTAAAGTGGATTAAAACTCACTTTTTTAGGTCCAAGTTAACTTAGAAACATGCCTAGGTTCTCATAGCCAACTTAGATTGCATTTAGGACATTATCATGCATTGTTTACCTACTTGATTACATTTTTTTATTTATTTTCCAAAATTTTCCAGCATATATAATATTAGTAAAATAGGTGTTTAGACTAACCTAGGACTAGTTAGAAACCCTAGGATTAGGGGGGTCACTTGACCCCACTAGGACTCTTCTTTGTTGTAAGAATTACAATAAGAATAGAGTTCTATTTTACCTAGGAATCTACTTCGAGAACAAATCTAAAAAGTGATTTTGAAAGAATTCAAAATGGAATGAAATTCCATCTATCATAACAAGTGTTTTAATCAAACTCAAACTCTCGAAGCTAGAGTCCAAGATAAGATAGAATTTCTACGATTATGTGGTTTATTACAATAGGAGAGTCCTAGGGTAATCGAACTATGTGGACTTTGATCTTTGTCAAGCAATTGATAAGGTACGTAGGCAATCAATAGGGTGCAAGTCCAATCTTAGGTAGACTCTTGTCTCCTAAGACTCTTAGGATTTTGATTCTTTTATTATTTATTATTATTAACTAGTATTATATACTACTTTCTTGGTTGATTAGATATGCTAGGATTATCATGATAAGATTTTGATAAAGCTTAATAGTTACTAGGAGACCTTTAATTAGGGCGAGGTGGGTACCTACAAGGAGTTCCTTGGAACCTTCCCACTTCGTAACCTAGCCCCCGAATCCAACTTTGATTCAAAGACCATGCTTTTCCAAAATATGGGGTCAATGTTTTATTGAAAATAAAACTTTTTTTTGTGGTTTCCTTGTTCCCTAAAAATAAGGTGGCGACTCCTAGGTTTTTTACAAACTCTCATCCTTTTTCAAAAACCCAATCTTGAGTGGATAATAGAGAAGGATAAACGTGGATAATAGAGAAGGATAAATCGAGACGGATAATATAATGAATAATCCACAATCCACTCAAAACCCTCAAAGTGAACGAGAGGCCTCCCGATCCCTCAGGATATTCAGGTTGGCTGGTTCACAGTATATATTAGTGCACTAACTGTTTCCAGGAGCTTTTGTCCATCAGTGGTATCTCAATTACTCGTTTCCACAATCACAAAAATAATCACAAATGCATATGATTTTCTATGCAATATATCTCACATATAACTATGTCTCATGCCAGATGCAATTATTTCATGCAATACATATGGCATACATCTCATATCAACAATTTATGTATGACACTTCATGCATACATTTCATTGTATATCAACTCATATATTTCATATCAACAGTTATATCAATGATATACATATGAATCAACTTGAGCCACTACCTATAACTGTGCCTCTGTAATTCTCCGTTCTTCTTCAAGTAACAATATTTCTCGCTTTGCTTGTACGCACCACATACATGCCCATACACGTATGTCTACATAACAAGGGCACAGTTTTATTTTCTCAAAATACATTGTTACTGGGACATGTATAGAATTTACTTATAAGCCCAGTCACTTTCTTTCCAATATATCACAACCACATTGCCATATGCCAATTTATTGTGCAATAAGTATGGAAAATATCACATGCATATATTTTATGCATAATAATTAACATGCGCCATATACATTATGTTATTCATAATAAACAGTAACAGTATGTTATAATCTTTATTATTATCTCATACTTGATTTTAAAAGAATCAAGATAACCGCATCATCATTCGTAATATATATCATAACCGAATATAGGTCAACACAGTTCCCTAAGCAATATATCCATTCTCAGGGGTTTACCTTAAGTACACAGTATCCATTTTTTCCAGATATCTCAACTAATTTGTTTAAATACCTTTAGGTATCTAAAGAAATACTTCAATTCAATATTCTCACGCAGTTGAATTATCAACATCATTGACATATATATAAATATTTATATATCCCATAAAATAAATTCATTTTATTGTCGATATAATTCATAAACTCGAAATGCTTCAAAGGAAAAATATTTTCTTGTGCTAAATTACTATTTAGTATATTAAGCATCTCAAGACAAAAAGCTGGAAATATATATATTTGCTCAACCCAGCAATAATATTTGAATTTTTAAAAATTCATCTCTTCTGATAAAAATGTGAAATTTTACAGGTAGAAACTAGATTCAAGTATGAATATCTCCAAAAATTTTCAAAATTTTAGGATGAGTGAAACATCCTCCGATTTTAAATTCAAGTTGAAACAAAAACTGCGCGATTACCTGCTGTGTAACAGCCATTTCTAAAATCAAAGATAAATAGTAAATCACATCATTTCTTCATAAAATTTTTATTGAAAACAAATCTAGAAGTTAGGAGATTATTCATATAAACAATGCTTAAAAATGATTTTTCTACATTTAATTAGAATTTCTATACTAAAACTGTTATGAATTGAAATCTTAAAAATTCAATGTATATGAACTTTGATTTTTTTTCAACCTCAAGCCAAATTCATTTTGTATGAATTTATCAAACAAGATTTCTACTTCTAAAGAAGACAAGAAATCCGTATTTTCTTTCAAACTCAACATGAAATATGTAAGGTAGTAGAACCTTACCTTGGTTGTGTGTGTTGAACTTCAAGAATTGCTTACTCCTTGCCAACCCAAAGAGTACTTCTCACTCTATTTTCTTTCTCTTTCTTTCTCTAATTTCTTTCTTCTCTACTACTTGTGTATTTATTAGCATTTGAAAGGTGGTATTTATAGAGAAATGATTCATCCACCATTCTCAAATTTATCTACCACTCTTACCTTCATCTATCATTCCCATCTTCCATTCTCAATTTTATCTACCACTCTTACCTTCATCCATCATTCTCATCTTCCATTCTCAATTTTTATCTACCACTCTTACATTCATCCATCATTCCCATCTACCATTCTCAATTTTATCTAACACTCTCATTTTAAATGTCACCCAAGGGTGTACATAATTTCTCATGCACCCTTCTCAATTGATGGCCACATGGCACCCTTCATAGTCCAATGGTAAAATGCCAAGTGTACATTTAAAATACATAAAATATAATAGCAACAATCACATATATAAATAGATAAAAAAAAAATGTATATTTGTTATAAAAATTTTCGGGGTCTTACACTTAGTCACACCTTCTAAAAAGTTGGCAACTGTAACATTAGTAGGGATTAGATCTTTCTCGGTCTTACTAAGTTTCTTCAAAGTGGAACTTGGCAAAATGTTCACCGATTGGCATCATAAATCACATCTTAAGCATTGCTTTTAACCCCATTTTGTCGCATATTCTAATTCAAATAATATAATTTTGATGCATTTGACTTCAAGTTCTCTTTTTAATGTTATATAGGATTTTGTTGACAAAGAACGGTTAGAATGCATTATTTTGGGTGATTTTTTCATGTTGCAAAGTTTTGGAGCATGCTGGGATAAAGTTTGTGAAGTTTGGAAGCAAACCGAAGCTTTTTGGCAAAAGTTGTTTCCTCCAGTAATAGGAATTTTCAGGAAATCTTGGCTAGGAGACAGCAAGCTCTTCAACCGGTAGTAGGCCTACTATCTGTAGTAAGGCGCAGCAGAATTTTATTTTCACTTTTTGGTGAACTTTCTAAGGGCAGTCTTGTAATTTCCTCCTAACTTAAGTTGCCCTAAAGCAAGGGAAAGGTTTTTACTACTCTCCAGCCGTGAAAAATAGCATAAGCTTGATCTTAACTTAGCCTTCTACGTTTTTCTTCTCTCAGGTTTTCTTCATAGAATTTCTTAGGGTTTCAAGGTTTCTCATAAATTTCTCTCTAGATTTGCTAATACTTAGTTTAATCAAGTAGTTAGTGTTAGATTTAGTTGGTTCTTACCTTCTTTCACTTGTAATCAATAGTTTAAGTTGTCTGATCTTACTTTTGGCTTGAAGACTTTGTATTTTCATCACTTTGGTAATATAGAAGCATTTATTTCAGATCTTATGCATTTATTGTTATTCTTTGTGTATTTACTTCTATTCATGGCTAGCTAAACACCTCAAGGTGGGTTCTATGGTGGATTTCCTCTCCAAGCCCTAGGTAAATGATGTTTTCTCATCTTAAAAGCTTTCAATATCAATGAAATGAAGTTTAAATACTCTCTCATCTTTTGAATCCTTGTAATTTCATATTCATGATCATTTTATGACTAGTTAAGCTTGTTGTGTTTGGTTAATGAGCACATATGCACATTACATGTTTGTGAAAATGCCAAAGAGAGTATTGAACTTCATTATATCATTTATTTCACCTTATTTAAGTCCCTATTGTTAAATCATCCAATCAAGATCATAGAGTAAATGGAATCTTGATTGAGTTTTACTTGAAAAATCATTTATCAAAGGTTTGGAATGAATGAACCTATAGGACCCATCTTCCTTAATTTACAAGTTTTTCATATACAACTTGCCATCAATTTGGCACAGACATTTCTCAACAAACAAACCCCCATGTTGGCCCAAATATTTACCTCTAGAGGGGGGTGAATAGAGGTATTGCAAACTTTTCAAAATAATTACCAAATAAAAATTATGGTTCAATTAAATTCAGCGGAAGACAATGTTTGAAACACAATGAAACAATTGATACAATAAGTATATGAATTGAACAACAATTAATATAGCAAGTATATGAATTGAAATGCAAGAGAAGAGTTAGAGAGATTCAAACACAAGAATTAACGTGGTTCGGTCTCCGCCTACGTCCACGCCTCAAGAGCCCCGTCTTGAGGATTCCACAATCCACTATGGATCACTCCTTCAAGGTGGAGAAACCTTTACAGGTGCAGGACCTTCATGAACCTTATACCATACACCATTGTCATCTTTAGCAATTTTGATTAACTTGAAGTTCTTTGCCGTATAAGTGTCATCCGATTTAGGTAGAAGACGTTCCACTCCACGAAGATTTACATCAAAATGTCTGAAGATTCTGGTAAAAGCCATTGCATATGGAAGACCCGCGGTTTTCTTTCGTTGATGCTCAATAATGTGTTCCCGTATAATATATGGTAAATCTAAAGGAATACGGGTATACACACACCACATGACATAGATATCCATATATGTTACGGTGTCACGGCTTCCTACTCTTGGCAAAATGGTATACGTTATTATATGATGGAGTATGCGAAATTCAATTAATAGGGAGCTAGCTATAGGCATAACAATATTTTCAAGGTTTTCAACTCCCGTCATTAAATGAATTGCGCTTACAATATCAAAAGGTACGGGCCAATTCTTGACAGTGTATCTCATGTTTTCAACAACTCGAGGAAGGTTAAAGATTGTGGCCAAAAGGTCGAGATTAAAGTGAATAATTTTCCCACAAACAAGTGATTTGATTTCTCGCCCTTGTTGAATGTCCTCAAGGTTTGTGTAAAAGTGTTTCAAATGTATGGGATACACGGTGTCATTTATAGCAAGAAAGTCACTCCATCGCATAATATCAAAACATTCTTTAAGGTAAGGAAAATGAGCACCAATGAAAGACGAAAGCAAAGTCTTACCAAATAAAAGCTTTCGCTTGTTGAAGTTCTCATTGAAGGTCTTTACACACTCCGCATTGCGAAAAAGATGAGGGTCAAAGGCGTTCTTTGATCGAATCTCTTGTTCCCTAGCTTCATCATCCGCCCTACGCTTTCCACGTGTTGAGTATCTTGAAGAGGAGGCCATTAGGAGAGGATTTAAAGGCACAAATGAGGTAGAAATGTAGTTTGGGATGAGAGAGTAGAGAGGACAGTCGGCTATGAGGGTTTTAGAGTGAGAGAGAGAGAAACAAAATGAGACCCGAAGTGCCCTAAGTAGCTGAAAAATCGCGCAGACAGTCGATTGTTTAGCTGAGACAGTCGCCTGTTTGAGCAGTTTTTGAAAAATTTCGGCTACTGTCTGAGACAGACGACGAGGCAGTCGACTGTTTGGCTCTGTTTTTCAAAAAATTTGTTTTTCAAAAAGCTCAAAACAGGATTTAGGCACTTGGTTTTTCCCACAAATGATTGGACACAAGTTTTGTTAGTAAAATTACATTTCAAACAAGTTTGAAAACATGTGTACTCCAATGTTTTGTGAAAACCACATGAGATATGCACATGAATGCATAAAACTTTACATTTAGCACAACATATGCAAATATAATCACGAATAAGCATATATATCAATGTCTCATTAACTCAAATGCTAAGCACAAGTATATCCCAACACATATGCATTACAAACTATAATCACTAAGCATATAATATTATCATTAAAAAGATCATCAAAAAGTGACAAATGTGATTCAAGAAGCCTTAAACAAATATACTTAACATATGATTAGGCAACAATGTATCATAAAACAACATTAACAAGTCATAATGAGATATAAACAATACATATACATCATTTGCTCTCAATCAATATGCTAAGACAAGTATATTGCAATAATGATCATCAAGAAGGCATAGTTAGCAATAAGCCAACATAAGCATTGTTAAAGCTACTAAATCATTACACAATAATTCTCTTCATCTTGCAATCAAGGAGTAGCAATTTTCAAGCATATGATTTATCAACATAAGCACATGACATAGAAGGAATTATGAACAAGAATTTAAAAAGAAATTCTTACATGTAGAAACCAATAGTTGATATTCATTTCCTTCGTCTTTAACGAGTTGATGGTGGATAAGCTTGACTAGTGATCTTCATCACCTCATATTTGAAATATTGAATGTTCTCCATCATCAATGGTTGAGTGCAAGACTTCATTAATTCTTTCTTCATCTATGCACACAAACATTTTCTCTTCCAAAGTGTCAATAAATAAGAGTAATCATAAAAAAAAAGAGCATATGCTCAAAATATCATAAAGAGAATATATGCAAAGATAAATAAGCATTAACGCATATAAATCAATGCAAAGTAGTTTAATGTCATTTTCGGACACATGATAGTTTATAGTCATTTCGGACTAAATAAAATCAAACACTATGTGAGGTAGGATCATCCTTCCTAACCTATATAGTTTTCACCTTTGGTTGCTCCAAGGCAACCTTAGGAGGCAAATACCTATTCCTATATCCATGACTAATATAAGGTCCATAATCATATGGGATCCTTCTATAGTCTCTTAAGAGGTGATAGCAATTTGGTCTTATATGACACTTTTTACCACAATTATGGCAAATGGGAATAAATCTAGGAGAATGATGTGTGTGAATGGGTTCATGAACAATTGTCCTAGGTTTGTTCTTCAAGCCATATCTTCGACTTTTATCTACAAAAGTCTTGGCCTTAGGTCTTGGGCATTTGGGACGAATGTGTCCCTTACCACCACAATTGTGACAAGTAGGAATATATTTGGGTCTAGCCTTGATCACATGAGCTAGCTCTTTTGGTTTTGAAATATGAGCTATTTTTGAAATGCATTTTTCTTTCTTCAAGGAGTCTATTTCTTTTATCAAAGAAATCTTTTCATTTTCACAAGTTTTCAAACTTTGTTCAAGACTCTCAATTTTGATTTCTAAAATCGTGTTTTCATTTTTCAAATCTTCAAAATCGTTTGATGAGATTGATGTAGAAGTTGTGTTGCTCAAGGATTCGACCTTTTTAACCAAAGTTAAATTTATCTCTTGAAGAGCCATTTTCTCATTTGAAATAGATGAGAAGTCATCTTTCAAAGTTTTGTTAATCTTTTTCAAAGCATCATTTTTCTTTAAAGCAAATTCACATAGCCTTAAAAGATCTTCATAAGATGGTTTATCAATACAATCATCATCAAAATCATTTTCAAATTCATTTACACATTTAGGAAATTTAGATTCATCAATTTCATGTACATGTACACCAAAACAATAATTTTCAAAATCCATTCTTTTTAAATAATCAAATACACAAGTTTGTACAAATCTTTAGCTCAATAAGATAAACAAATATGGAGCACCTGCTTTGACCAATTGTTGGCCCAAATATATACCTCTAGAGGGGGGTGAACAGAGGTATTGCAAACTTTTCAAAATAATTACCAAATAAAAATTATGGTTCAATTAAATTCAGCGGAAGACAATGTTTGAAACACAATGAAACAATTGATACAATAAGTATATGAATTGAACAACAATTAATATAGCAAGTATATGAATTGAAATGCAAGAGAAGAGTTAGAGAGATTCAAACACAAGAATTAATGTGGTTCGGTCTCCGCCTACGTCCACGCCTCAAGAACCCCGTCTTGAGGATTCCACAATCCACTATGGATCACTCCTTCAAGGTGGAGAAACCTTTACAAGTTTCCTTCTTTCAAAGGTGGAAGACACTCACCCACAATCTACTTTCTAGGTGGTAGATTCTCACCTACAAGGGTTTCACACAACCCTTACAACTCTCAAGATTACAAGTTGAAGATTAAGTACAATAAAGAACACTCCTTAATGAGTAGAAGATGTACAATAATGAAGTTTTCACTAATATCTCTCAAAGATTAAGAACTATTCAATGGCTCAAGAGAGAATGATGAATCAAAGTGAATAAATCACACAAGAAAGATGTAAACTAAGTTTGTGTATGATTGAATATGATCATTAGCTTGTTTAAGACTCATAAGATGAGTATATATAGATCTCCCAAAAGATATGGTCATTAGAAAGAAAAATAGAGCCGTTTAGGTTTGTCAAAAACTAGTCGTTATTGAGTTCAGGGCTCGGTTAGTCGACTAGGAAAGGGTTGTTAGTCGACTAGGGTTTTGTGTTCGTAAAACAAAGCCACTGTCTCAAACAGTCGACTGTTTTACTCAGACAGTCGACTGTCTTAAACAAACAGTCGACTGTTTGAGTAAAATTTACTCAAAAACAGCCTTTTACAAAAGTTCAAACATATGCTCAATAAAACCACTTGTTCACACAAGTTTTGGCAGATTCAACAATGGATTCCAAAAGATATTTAAGCTAAAACAACAAGTATAAAATCATTTTGACCTTTGGATCCATATAGTTCACTATGAGCTTAAATTAACTTTTGACCAAAAATAGATTTTCCAAGTTTGAAACCTATGGTCTTTAAGTCATTCTAAAGTGAGCCAATGTAGTTCAATCCTAAATGAGAGATTCACAAATATAATGTCTAAACACTCACACAAGATACAAACAAAGTCTTCACACTTGAGATCTTCAAAGAAAGACTTGAACTTGGCTTGTGCTAGGCTTGAATGGCATGAAATAGGCTTGATTGGCTCTATGAATGGTTCTCTTCATGATCCTTAGTGAATATATGACTATCCATATTCACATGGGGACACACTTGGAGAGCATGAGCTTCATGGTTGCTTCAAGCAATGTTGAATATTCATCTTTGTTGAAAGGCTCAAATCCTGTTTCTTATAAGCATGAATAATATGAAGAATGTGCAAGAAACATAGGATAAACAATTGTTCAACAAAGTTAGCCAATACATCCATTTAATAAAACAAGCCACAAGGCCTTTTGAAAGGTTTGACATATATCAAAATGTTCAATGAGTATTCATATGCATAATCATAACACAATGTTTGTTATCATCAAAATCATATAACAATGTGGGATGACACATTTACCAAAATATGATTGAAGCTATAGGGCTAACACCCCATATTTTACACTTTCTTTGCATTTATTGGGTAACAAGACCAAAGAATCAATTAAACCTAGTCCACTCCTTGTGGATATGACCTAGGGATTCCCTTAGTATTTATTGTTTGATGACCAGTGGACTCCTATGCTTGGAAATCTATTGCGCACCTCATTTTCAATTCAAGCAATTGGTGCTGTTGCCGGGGAGTTGCGAGCATTCTAAAGTGATCCAATAAGAGTTAGTGGTAACTTGTAATTGCATTACAAGTCTGGTGAGTTCTTCTCATTCTTTATGTAAAGAGTAGTATAGTTGTTTTTGAATTTTTCAAAAGAAAAAAAAAAACGTTTATCCAAGACCCAACCTCAATGAAAGGAGGTTATGACCAATACTTATATTTAGGAGAAAGAGGATATGAATGCACATTTCTATAGTGCACTAGAAAACCCTTACAACTCTCCATATTCCACCACCTATTATCATGAGTGGGAAGATGACCCTACTTTTGTTTGGAGCAATGGTTATGAGGTTAATCCTCAAAAGCCACAGGGTTATTATCCCTCTCAAGTCCAACCAAATTATGAGTGTGATGGTTAATCCTCCTATTTTGATGGTCAGGGATATCAAGGGTTTGACTTAAACCCGAACCAAGGTTATGCCCCGCCATCCTATCAAATAGACCAATCATATCAAAAGATGAGCGTGGAGGATACTTTGCAACAATTATTGCAAAATGAAATGCAAAATGAATAAGCTATTAATGACTTTAGAAATAATCTTACTGAGTTTACCAATTTATTGGTTGTGCTTCAACAAGAGGATAACTTTCCTTCACAACCCGAAACAATTTTTCAAGGTTAACAAGGTGAGGAAGTTTTTAATGATATTAATGATCATTTAGAGCAAGTTAAGGCAATCTCCACACTTAGGAGTGAAAATTTTGAAAATTTTGCTTTGAAAGACTCTCCTAACGAGTCAAATGTGAATCCTAGTGATAGTGATGTGCCTCAAAGTCCAAAGATTAATTCCGCTACCATGGAGGTGAGAGTTGTGTTGGAAGAAAAAGAGTGGGTGCCACCTAGGTTTGAGGAGTTAAAGCCTCTCTCTTTTTAAGAAAAGCTTTTGTCCCGAACATCCAAACCACCTGAACTTGAAGAGATCTAAATGCCCTACATTTTAAAATTCGCCACCTCAGGCGAAAATGAAACTTTCCAAAGAATTATAAAGGGTATACATAAGGTTGAGGTGGAGGAAGTTGCTCCCAACCATCCACTTCTTCAAGAGGTAGCGAAAAAGAAGAAGTGGATTTGTTCTCTTGGATGTTTGGTTGCTTGGGGTTTGATAAAAGCCCTATAGGGATTTTGGATAGCATGGGGTTGAGTCCCTATGTATTTCGGCCTTTGGGGTTTCATCCCCTTGATGTGTTGATGCTTGTAGCATGATCAAATCCCCTCCACAAGGTTCGGCCCTCTCTCTATCCTCTCTTGTTCATTTAGGCAATTTAGGGTTTTATTATCTCTTTTTGACTCTTGATTGATGTAATTGATGATTTGGGTTTTGGAAACCCTACAATCATCATTCATGGATGAATCTTGATATTTAGAAACCCTAGGTGTAAATGGATAAAGTTCTTGATTTTTGGAAAACATGAACAAAGCTTGAGTTTTGTGAAAAACTAGCTTCAATGGCAAAAGGGGATTCACGGCTATGGGGTTTTCACCCCTTATGTATTTCGGCCATGAGGGTATCTCACCCTCTAGGCCACGACTACATGGGTTTTAGAAACCCTAATGTGTTTTGCATGTTCTTGATTAATTTTAAAAGTGCTTAAGGTTTGATTCCTGTTACATGCAATTCTTAATTTAAAATTGTTTAAATTTATATGTTAATGGAGCTTTGTTAAGATGTAACAATGGCCATTTAGGGTTCTTCAAAAACCCTAATTAAATTGATGATGGTGGCTGGAATTTGGTTTAGGAAACCTTAAATCAAATTAGGGAATTTCTTGATTTGAAATTAGAAACCCTAATTGTCAAACCTTGAATTCCCAAGTTTCCTATTTTGAAATTATTCAAGTTTAGGAAAGTTTCTTAATTTGTTTTTGATTCTTTCTTATTTTGAATTATTTGAATTTAGGAATTTAGACAGCTTGATTAAGGTTTTTGTGAAACCCTAAATTGATGGATTAGGTAAGGTTTCTCAAACCCTAACCCTAAACCCTAATTCACTCCCTCTCTCCCACTACCTCACGGCCACATGGGTTTGAAACCCTAGTGGGCCTTGTTTTTATTTTGTTTTTCACACCTTATGTTCTTCATATGTTTTATGAATGGTTTATGAAGTTTTCAAATCCCCATAGGGCTTTGTTCATGTTTTTCGCCACCTCTTGCTAGCAACAAAACCATCCACTTCTTCTTTTTCTTCTTCTCACTGAGATTTACCCGATTTTCATGAATCACGGTCTATACTCAAAGAATCATCGCCTCATTCTCAATTTTCTGCAAGTTCTAAGCATACATAATTCAAATTTTTAGAAATCGTGGTTGAATTTTCTCCTTATGTTGGAATGGTTTTGAATTGTGGTGTTTTTGCAAAGTGTAATCACTCCTATAATGTAATTTTAGCACGATTTTAATTCTTTCACTTGTGCTGTCATTTGTATTTAGCATTGATTCAAAATCTTATTATCATAGCCAAAGCGTTTTTCTTCAATAAAACAGTTTTCAAAAGTATATCTTTTAAAGATGACAGAGCTTTCGCAAGAGGCTTTTTTTTTTTTTTTTTTTTTTTTTTTTTCCTTCCTATCTTCTTGAACAAAATATTGAAAATGGAGACCGATGAAGAATGCGGTCTTGTGAAAAAAAAAATAGTGAAAACACTCAAAATGCTGTTAAAAAAAAAAAA
>JAESVK010001330.1:39572-53572 GCA_017140935.1 Hamamelis virginiana | reverse complement strand
TTTACTTCTACTACCACCACTCTCCATGATCACCCTAGCACTCCTA
Organism: Hamamelis virginiana; assembly: GCA_017140935.1. Lineage (NCBI taxonomy): Eukaryota > Viridiplantae > Streptophyta > Magnoliopsida > Saxifragales > Hamamelidaceae > Hamamelis > Hamamelis virginiana. The sequence continues at coordinate 53,526 of JAESVK010001330.1, read as the reverse complement.
CCAGCCATCTTCGAACCACCCCCCTTTTTTCTCACCAAAAACAGATTCATCTTTCCCAAAAATTCTTTTCATTTAATCCACCCTTCTTCATCCAAGGTGAAAGAAATCACATTTTTCAATCTCTTATCCCACTGAAACTGACCACCGAACTTAACCTGAGACTCTTTCGCTTCCCCTACGACTCATATCCTACTAGTAAACTACCTTTCATTGACCTTTTGAGAATGGATAAAAGATGCCATTTTAGAGTTCTCCCCCTTACCCACATTACCTAGCCCAATTAAATTAGGTTTACATTCCAAAGCAGTTGGGACACTCACATGGTTCTCAGTGTTGGAGATATGCCCTAAAACCAATCCTAAAGAGCATATCAATTTCATATTATATTAATTAGAAGGTATAACTTGTCTCATATATTTAAATATATATATTTCTGACAAAGTCCATGAATAAATGATAAGAGAAATATATATCTCAAGTTGTTGAGACAGGTTGACTTATATTTCTCATACACATTTATCATAAAGGGTTCCTACTCATAGGTTTATTAAAGTAGACATTTATAAACCACTAAGAGTAACACATATTTAAATTAGTTCCAATGGGTGGATAGGTAGTCTTTCCTATTTGTGTCGTGACACTACAGTTAATCTGTGGGTGCATGTTAGAGAACATGTACACTGAACATGATCTGATAAGAATATTCTTATGGAGTTTAAGTCAAATGAATATTCTTATGTTACGTCCATCGAATGGTAATCCTTGGACCTGAGGCACCATAATTATCTTGTGCATAAGTTATTAGAGTTTGATAGTATCTCGTACATCTTTAGCCATCAGGATGTAATCAGTACTCATTGGCTCTAGTGGGTTATGTATGAAGGTAAATGAGTGCGCAAGAATGAATCATCACTCTCACTTTGATGAGAGAGAATGTCAAGGTTTGTTCACAAAGATAATTCTCATATTGAATCTCTCGCCAAAGTGATAGATGAACTGTGAAAGAGTTTCATCGGGTCCATCTTATTGAGATTATATTTTGTAGAACATATATCAAATTGTTAAGATAGGGTTTAACTTATAACCATACCTGATTATCTTAACAGTGACATTAGGGGATGAAGGATTAAGTAACATGAAGGGTTCATTTAGTTTTACTATTCACCCACACCTAGGGTACGTCATGATATGTTACTAGAGGTCACTCATGACTAGTGAAGGCCTAATAATAAAGTGTTATCATTGAGGGCAAAATTGGAATTGTTCTAATTGAACCATAAATAGAAAGTTCCTATTTTTAGGAGACATTGAGATGTCTCTGTCCACTACTAGGTTAGGATGAACCCAATGGGTCACACACATAAGGACACAAGTGAGTTTCTTGAATTAAAGAGAGGGGAATATTCTAATTTATAATTAGCATGGTCCTTATTATTAATTGTTAATAAGTAAGGGGCTAATTTATAAATAAAGAATATTAAATAGAAACCCTAGTGGTTCTCTATATATATGTGATGATAGGTCATGCTAGCACTAAGTAACCATTCATCGTTGTTAGACTTTTGGGCTGGGTTATGGCCCGTCCAATATCCGCCCATTAAAGGGCAATCATCCTAGTCTAAGTGGAATACCTTATAGGATTAGGATGAGTCCAAATCCTAAGTGGTTAGGGTGATGTGGGATTGCATGAGTGCAATCCATATACAATTAGGACTCTGTTCATCTTATATAGGTGATAGGATTAGAAAAGAAGTTCAACTCTTCTACCTATGCATTCACTCTCTCTCTCTCTCTCTCACTAGAGCTCTCTCTTGGAGTATCACCATTGAGGCTCCTTAGACGTGGGTACATGAACAGTATTGAGGATAGCTCGCTGTGCTTATTCTCTACGTTGCGAGGACATAGAAACGAGAACAGAGGTTCGTTGTCGGGCTTGTACCAACAGGACGTTGGCATCCATCATCGGGTTGATTCCACATTAAGGTAACGACCTTCCTAACCCGATTAATATTTATATGTTTATATGTACACGTTCACACATCTTACAGTGGTATCAGAGCCACGTAAGGCCTATTTGTTCGCCTAGAATTGCTAGTTCACGTTTTCTCTCTCTAGGGTCCAATTTTGGTTCCGAAAAAATTGTGAGTTTTTTTCAAAATTAACGGTCTAGATATGTTCTTACGTGTCTGAGGATCGTCCATGTCAAATTTGAACGAATTTGGACGTATGGATTGATAGAAAATGCAAAACGAAGTTGCGATTCACAGAGTTTTTTGGACGCATAAAATTCCGCAATATGTTGTGTAATATATATATTTAGAAAGTATGTCGCACAAGCTTCGCAATGATAGGTCATGGGCGTCAAACGGACGTCTAGAACTCCGTATATAGCCTCGCGCAAGGGTGTGCGGAGGCGAACATGAAACTCATTGGGGACGATTGCCTTGTGTTTCCATAAGGGTGACTTGAGGCTGAAAGGATACAGTGATGCTGATTGGGCCGGTGATAGAGATGGACGCAAATCCACATTGGGTTATGCGTTTATTCTTGGAGGCGGCACTGTATCTTGGTGCAACAAGAAGCAAACCTGTGTTTCTTTATCTACGATGGAGTTTGAGTATGTGGCATGTGCAGCAGCTGTATAGGAAGCTGTCTGGATGAGGAGATTCTTGCATAGCCTAGGTTTTATAGCCCATTCTGAGGAGGCTGTAATCTTGTATTTTGATAGTACTGCAGCCTTGGCGTATGCAAAGGATCCTAAGTACCACGGGAAGTCTAAGCACATTGATATCAAGTACCATTTTATTCGGGAAGTGGTTGCGCGGGGTGAGGTGGTCATGAAACACGTTTCCACTGGAAGCATGGTGGTTGATCCCTTGACCAAGCCTATTGCTAGAGATGTGTTTCAGTCTCATGTTGGTAGTATGTGATTGCGTAGGATGTGACACATCTACGAGTTGTATTTGACATTATTATTAATAATAATTACTTATTGAGTTTTATTGTGATTTACTCTTAAGATAATTATTCTTGTGTGCATATTATTATTAGTACATGTCACCAAGCTAAAATCTACCTACTCACATAGGTAATTCACATTGACGCTTAAGCAGCGAGCAAGATGAGACTGGGGAATCTATGGCGCTCAGGTGGAGAGCTAAGATTCCACTTATTGATAGTCGCCTTAGTTATGACTAAGATGAGATTCTTATGAATCATTCATAGAATTCTTTCCACGATTTTGTAAAGCCTGAGATGGCCAGGTGTGAAGTTAGGCGCTTTTGTAGTGACTAGACATCCATCTATCTGTATGGTGTTATTTTAATAGTGACATGCTCATTTACATGAGTCAACACCTACATGTCATACTGTATGTGCTTAATGCTAACAAACAGTGGGAGTGCTGGCCAGTGCTTATGTCGACTTTGTGTTTGATATAAGTTGTTAAAACACTTGATATATTGTGGGATTAAGTATTGCTCACTATGAGGGATTGAGAATACTTGATTTGGTGTTGATGAAATTATTTAGGACATATGCGAGTAGCCTCTGGGTGATGCATTTTTGTTAGTCTTGATGGTGACTTAATATCTATGCTCCCGTCATTGTTCATTTCTTCTTGCAAGGTCGCACGGCCCATTTCCTATATGAAGAGATGAGTAAGTGAGTTGATTGAGATTATCTGCCCTTAGTGGGCGAGTGGGAGCTGTTAGACTTTTGGGCTGGGTTATGGCCCGTCCAATATCCGCCCATTAAAGGGCAATCATCCTAGTCTAAGTGGAATACCTGATAGGATTAGAATGAGTCCTAATCCTAAGTGGTTAGGGTGATGTGGGATTGCATGAGTGCAATCCATATACAATTAGGACTCTGTTCATTTTATATAGGTGATAGGATTAGAACAAAAGTTCAACTCTTCTACCTACGCATTCTCTCTCTCTCTCTCACTAGAGCTCTCTCTTGGAGTATCACCATTGAGGCTCCTTGGACGTGGGTGCATGAACAGAATTGGGAATAGCTCGCTGTGGTTATTCTCTACGTTGCGAGAACATAAAAACGAGCACCGAGGTTCGTTGTGGGGCTTGTAACAACAGGACGTTGGCATCCATCATCAGGTTGATTCCGCATTAAGTTAACGACCTTCCTAATCCGATTAATATTTGTATATGTGTTATATGTACACGTTCACACATCTTAAAATCATAAAAGAGGAGGCTATATTTTGGTGGAGATACTCCTGAAAACTATCTTTAAGAGAAAAGAACAATCTCTTATTCAAAAAGTGTATTCAATATGATTACAAACCTAGAATTTATAGAAAAGCTATTACAAAATTATGGAAGGTCAACTCTACAAAATATAGCAACCTAAGAAACATAAAAACTCTTAATACATGGAAACTAATAAATTATGGAAAGTAAAATATAGCCAAATATTATGTACAGCTCACACCCCCCCTCAAACTCATGATGCTAGCGCAGAGAGCATCGAGAGTTTGTCAAGTAAGAAACGAAACCGAGCAGATGTGTGAGTCTTAGTAAAGAAATCGGCCAGCTGGAGAGCGGAGGAAACATGAAAAAGCTTAATTGTCCCAGCTTGAACATGTTGACGGATAAAATGACAGTCGATCTCAATATGTTTGGTACGCTCATGAAAGACTGTGTTGTGGGCAATTTGAATGGCACTCTGGCTATCACAATAGAGAGGGGTAGAAGGAGAGACAGAGACACCCAAGTCAGAAAGCAACCATCGAAGCCATATCACCTCAGCGGTGACCTGAGCCATAGCACGATATTCAGCCTCGGCAGTAGAACGAGCAACCACAGTCTGCTTCTTGCTCTTCCAGGAGATAAGAGAATCACCGAGAAAGACACAGAAGCCAAAAGTGGATTTGCGATCATTAACATCACCTGCCCAATCAGAATCAGCATAAGCGCTCAACTCAAGTGTAGAAGAAGACGATAAGTGCAAACTCTGAAAGATAGTGCCACGGATATAGCGAAGAACACGCATGAGAGCACCCCAATGAGTAGAACGAGGAGCAGAAACAAACTGACTGAGAATATGTACTGCATAAGCAATGTCAAGTCGAGTCACAGTGAGGTAGACTAAACTACCAACAAGCTCCCTATAAGGGGTAGGATCATCCAAAAGCACACCATCAGAAGTAGAAAATTTAGCATTCAACTCCATAGGAGTATCCACAAACTTAGAATCAGTCAATTGAGCCCGATGAATCAACTCATTAGCATACTTAGCCTAAGATAGCAAATAACCAGAAGGAGAGGATGCAACTTCAATGCCCAAAAAATAACGAAGGGGTCCTAAGTCTTTCATCTCAAATTCAGCAAAAAGATGACGTTTAACCTCATCGATAGCAGAAATATCAGAACCAGTAATGATCATATCATCCACATACAGAAGAATAACAACCAGACCAGTAGAAGTATGGCGAATAAACAAGGCAGAATCATAAGTACTCGGAGTGAAGCCGATTTGAGAGATAGTGGTCTGAAAACGATCGTACCAAGCACGCGGAGACTGCTTGAGACCATATAGAGCTCGACGAAGACGACACACCAGTCCTGATGCATGAGGAAGACCAGGGGGAGGACGCATATACACTTCCTCGGACAAAAACCCATTAAGAAAAGCATTTTTCACATCAAGCTGAAAAAGAGGCCAATGACGAACAGCGGCCACAGAAATCAGAGTACGAACAGTAGTCATCTTGGCAACAGGGGCAAATGTTTCCTCATAGTCAACACCATACTCTTGAGAAAAACCTTTGGCAACTAACCTAGCTTTATATCTCTCTAAAGAGCCATCAGAATTTGTCTTAACCTTATACACCCATTTACATCCAACAAGATTCTTATCTGCAGGTAACGGAACCAAATCCCAAGTACCAGTCTTATGTAGAGCATCCAATTCAGTTTGCATAGCATCAATCCAATTAGGATCAGAACAGGCTTCCTTATAGGATCGAGGCTCAAAATAAGAATGTACAGAAGTGAGAAAACTCCGAAAAGAGAGAGAATAACAAGTATTAGAAAAACCAAGTCTTACCGGAGGGCGACGAAGGCGGGAGGACCGGCGTGTTGGCGGATCATCAGTATCCAAGTCAGCAGTTGGTAGAACATCAGAAGGGGCATCGAACGAAAGAGGAGGAGAAGAAGTCCGGCGAGAATAAACTAATGGAAAATAAGGAAAGTCAGAATGGGAAACATTAGACGAAACAAGAGGGACAGTAGAAGAATCCAAATCAGAAATATACTCATCTGGAGGGACAGAGGAAGAAAAAGGATCAATAGAGACAAGATCTTCTTTACTAATAGGAACTATGCGAGGAGGAATAGAAAAGAAAGGAACACGTTCAAAAAAGGCAACATGACGAGAGACATACAATTTTTTAGAAACGGGATCATAGCAACGGAAACCTTTCTGAAAGGAACTATAGCCTAAGAAGACACATAAGACAGAACGAGCACTAAGTTTAGTACGAGCTCGTTTAGGAAGAAGAACAAAGCAAGCACATCCAAACACCCTAAGAAGAGAATAATTTGGAGGTTGACAAAAGAGTTTTTTCATAGGGACACAAACCAGAAAGAAGAGGAGTAGGTATACGATTAATGAGATAGACAGCAGTGAGAACAGCTTCACCCCAGAAGACAGAGGGAACAGAAGAAGAAATAAGAAGAGAACGAGCGGTGTCAAGAATGTGGTGATGTTTCCGCTCAGCAACACCATTTTGTGCAGGAGTATCAGCACAAGAAGACTGATGAGAAATGCCCATGTTAACAAGAAAATCAGTAAACTCTGTTAAAAAATATTCACCCCCCAAGTCAGAACGAAGAACTTTAATAGTTGTGGAAAATTGGTTTTGAATCATGGAGTGAAATTCTTTAAAGATGCGAAAGAAATCAGATTTATGAGACATGAGATAAACCCAACAGAACTTACTATAATCATCAATAAAGGAAACATAATAAGAAGAACCACCCTTAGTAGTTACCGGGGAAGGACCCCACACATCAGTATGAACAAGTGCAAATGGAGAATCAGAAATAGACAAACTTTTAGGAAATGGCAAATCCTTCATTTTTGCAAGTTTACACTCACTACATTCTCGAATATCATCAATAGGGATTTTGCCTAAATGGCCAGACTTAACAAGACTTTCTAAGCGAGCACTAGACACATGGCCTAACCTAGCATGCCATAGATAAAAAGGAGATGACTTATTTGTAAGAGAAAATGAAGAGAAGGCAGAAGAAAAACTGGACTCGGGAATCTGAAGAGTATCCACCACATATAAGTCACCATTTCTATGCCCTGTTCCAATCTGCTTCTTGGATACCCGATCCTGAAGAATCAAAATTACTCAAATCTGAGTGCAGAGTGGATATAGTAGAAGCCTGAGACTGAGATTGGGATGCTAGCCAAGTCTGAAATTGCTCAAACATAGATGTCATAGGGAAAGGTGGCACTGTGCTCACAACAGATGGGGCAGCAAGATCAGCGCGGGGACGAGGCTGAACCATAGGTGCACTTGGTGTAATAAGCGTATGACAAGCATTCTTCCAATATCCCTTTTGATGACAAAAGGGACATTCATTCGCTTGAATTTTCTCATCGGCCATACTTAGTTGTACAAAGGTCACGAATCAAAGAGAAAGCCTGATATTTGCTGGGAGAGAAGTTGAAAGCCTAACAGAAACTCAATTACAGAAACTGGTAGGGAAAAAAATGAGAGAGAAATTACTCAGAAATAACCAATGAAAGAGAGAGTCCGTGAGAGAGAAAACCACCAGCAAATAAACTAGAAATAACCTAGAAATAACTCAATAAGAAAGTGCCAAAAAGGGGAGAAATAACCCCGAAAACAGAGGCCAACAGAGGGAGAAATTCAAAAAATAATGCAAATCAAGCTTAACCAAGAGGAGAGAAAAAAAAAAAGAAAAAATACTGTAGCGTGGTACTGTAGCGGGTACTGTAGCGATACTGTAGCGGTACTGTAGCGATACTGTAGCGCAATTGTAGCGGGGTACTGTAGCGCACCTGTAGCGACACTGTATCGGAACTGTAGCAGGGTTACTGTAGCGCAACTGTAGCGGGGTACTGTAGCGACACTGTAGCGGCACTGTTGCGGGCACTGTAGCGGAACTGTAGCAGCACTGTAGCAAAGAGGGAAAGAAGAAGGCACCACCAACAAAAAGAGAAAGAAGAAGGCAACAAAGAGAGAGAAGAAGCAATAGCCCTAGGGCTCTGATACCATGAAAACTATCTTTAAGAGAAAAGAACAATCTCTTATTCAAAAAGTGTATTCAATATGATTACAAACCTAGAATTTATAGAGAAGCTATTACAAAATTATGGAAGGTCAACTCTACAAAATATAGCAACCTAAGAAACATAGAAACTCTTAATACATGGAAACTAATAAATTATGGAAAGTAAAATATAGCCAAATATTATGTACAGCTCACAACTCCAAGGCCGTGACCTAGTGTGGGATTTCTAGGGATGTCAATGGGGCGGGTTTGGGACGGGTCACCCCTTTCCCAACTCCGTCCCATTTAAGAAAATGCCATCCCATTCCCGTCCCAAACCCGTGACGGGTCACGATTTGGAATCTCATTCCCGTCCCAATTAAAATACCCCATCCCATTACCGTCCCATCCCATTTACTATTTTCTTTCTACTGTTCTCAATTTTCTCAATACCTAAATAAATTACAAAATACATTGATGAACATTAAAGATAATTGTTACTTCTAAGAGTAAAATAAATTAAACCCCTTAAGGGGCATGATTTTCATTTTATTAAGGAGAAACTTAATTGTATAATACCTATAAAATAAATATAATAAAAATACATAAACAAATATAATCGGGGCGGGGCGGGTTTTTAAGCCCTCATCCCAAACTCGTCCCAAACCCTATAGGGTTTTCAAAACAAATCTCAAACCCGCCCCTAACCCTATTAGGATGACCCCAAACCCTTCCCAATAGGGGCGGGGCGGGTAACCGGATAAACCCGCTTCGTTGACATCCCTAGGGATTTCCCCTCCATAGCCGTACACTCCCTCTTCCTCTCTAAGCTTGTCTCTTCCAAGGGTTGTGAAGGTGCAGTGGTTCTTGAGGTTTTGTGTTCGTGTGGATACCGTTGGAGGCTTCATACTTTTGGAGCTTGGATTCTATCAAAGTTTCAACAAAAAGGCAATCAAGTAAGTTATTTAAATTGTTTAAATATTTGTTCTTGGTTTTTATATTCATGATCCTATGCTTGTGTTCGTTCCTTTGCTTGATTGTGATGGAAGGATTCATATTTTATAACGAATCCTCCTCGATCACATTCTTTCACTCAGAAATATTGCTGCACTATTTCAAAAAGCCCAAAATAGGGAAAGCAATGAGGTGGGTTAAAGTGTTCTCTATATATACTGATTTCTTATGGGTAACTACTTTATTAAAATTAATAAGATTCCCCTTTTGAGAATGGATAGAAGCTGCCATTTTAGAGTCTTCCCCATTACCCACATTGCCCAACCCAATTAAATAAGCGTTACATTCCAACGCAGTTGGGACATTCACATGGTTCTCAGGAATATTGCTGCACCATTTTAAAAAGCCTAAAATAGGGATAGCAATGGGGTGGGTTAAAGTGTTAAAAATTCCGATCATTATTGCATAAAAGCACCTCACTGTCATTTTATTACCTGTATCTGAGGGAGTTTTGCTATTGCCAAGGGAGTTGGATGGCAAAGAATTCGCTATAGTATTTTGATACTGTGCCTCCACTGTCAACATCTCCAAAGATATTTTCCGTAGATAATCAGACTGAAATTACAAATAAAGAGAAATTTAGATCACAAGCAATTTATAATAAAAATTAAACAGCCAGTGTGCTTTTTTACTACATTAACAAAAATAATAATAATAAAGAGATGAATTATCAAGTATGATGTAACATGTAGGTTCCAAAAATCATGAGACCTTGAATGACAGGTATACCTGGCCTGTGGCATCAATATAAATATTTTCCTCAAACTTCACAGCAGTTTTCTTAATTTCACGCAATCCCACTTGGTCGGGAAAGGGAAGATGCTTCTTCAAAGTCTCCACTCTGCACATACAAAACATTAAAGTTTTAAAGAATCAGCGACCATAAAGGAATAGGAAAGTTATTAACAGCAACAAAACATCATTAGGTAAACCAGGCTAGCATTGTTCGAATCAAGTCACTAAAATTTCAAAACCAAAATAAATTATTGCCTCAAACTTGAATTAAAATACATAACTATATTATAAAAATTTCCCAAAATAAATTGTTTAAAAAAGGAGGAGGGGGGGACAACATGGTGGCTAGTGACTGTATAAACTTTAATGCCAAGAAGAACATTTTATCATTATCATCATCACTATGGAGAAGTGGGAGAGCGTTGGGATCCTCTGCTTGGAAAAGCCTCTACTAGCATTTACTTGCTTTTCAACAGGATGGCGACAACTCATTGATGAAGAGATCTAATGGCTGAAAATTAGACTTTCTCACAAAACGACACCAAGGTGTGCGTTTCAAACTCTGCAGGAGCCTTAAGCAAATCCTCAAATCTCAATCCATTTACCACAGGACTCGTAAGAACTACCAGTGATGACGAAACCATCACACTTTCAGCTGAAGTCATTGAAATTTCTGATCTGCTCATACCTGTTTTGTAGTAATCACTTGTTATACCACTAGGCTGCTGCCTGTTGCTGCTGCTATCATCAACTGCAGCTACCTTGTTTGCAGCAGGCTCAACTTTCTCTCCCTTCATCTTTTTCTCACTTGTACGAAGCCTAAGAATGAAGAAAATAACAAAAACCAAGGCTAGTAAAATGTAGCCTGAGTACATAAGAATCTTCTCCTTGGACTCCTTTGATGGGGGACATTTTTTTGGCAATGGCTTTCCACATAATTCTTCATTACCCAAGAAACTACTTTCATTAAAATGGCCACCCCCATCAGGAATGCGACCACCGAAGTTGTTATAGGATATATTGAATTCATAAAAATTTGAAAAGTCGAATTCGGGTATCTCCCCTGTAAGCTGATTGTATTGAGCAAGGAATAGAGTGAGACCCGAAATTTGGGACAAATCAGGCAACTTACCAGAGAATCTATTGTTGGAAATTTCAAGTCCTTTCAGATTGTTTAATCCAGGGAGAGAAAGAGGAAGGTTACCAGAAAATTGGTTTCCATTTATGTGCAAGTGAGTGAGTTGTTTGCAGTTTGCAATCTCAACTGGGATCTGCCCACTAATGTTGTTGCCATTTAGACTAAGTGCAGAAAGATGATCAGCAAGAGATGGCAAGCTGCAAAGAGTTGAAACGCACACCTTGGTGTCGTTTTGTGAGAAAGTCTAATTTTCAGCCATTAGATCTCTTCATCAATGAGTTGTCGCCATCCTGTTGAAAAGCAAGTAAATGCTAGCAGAGGCTTTTCCAAGCAGAGGATCCCAACGCGGAGAGGTGGAGTTCCAATTTTATGTTATTCAGTTCCCCATACGGAAATTCCATTTGGTTTTCGTTTTTAACTTTATAAAATAAAATTGGAATTATCTTGCAAATTAGCACGTTCGAGATTATTTTACACAGATTGTAAAGTCTGAATCGATTTAAGGGGGGAAAAAACTCACATCTTGTTCACAATTCTTTGTCGGGAACCGGGTGGCAGCTGACTTCTCCAATCGCCGGCGTCCATGGTGGGTGGTTCAGCTTGAGCTGGCCTCCAATTACTGTTATCCATCGATTTTTAACCACAAATAATTATTTTTTTCAAAAAAAAAAAATTGCAATAAACGGAGCAGTAAAGAGGGAAAAACCCTAGAAAGGAGATGGAGAAAATGAAGATTGAAATTCAAATCGTAATACCCTAAAATGTGCGGGAGAGTGGATCTCAGGACATTGTTGGGTCGTTGAGGAGTCTTTGGGTTTGAGGAAACTGGTACGCAATTTCACATGATTCGGCCAAGAATAAGCTCACAAACTCAGCTAGGGGCTTAAAAATAAGGACAATTTACCAGGTATGATGTTCCATTCCCTCGAACCAAACGCAGCCTTCACTGCTGAGAACTCGATGAAAGCGAAAACGACTTATTATTAATTGTTTATTGGATAAAGTACACAAACAAAAGTACAAAACCCTCTTTTAACGGCTAGGTCTTAAAAGTAAGGGCATTTTACTGAGGTTTCAATCCATTCCGCGAGTGAAGCTTACAGTGAAATAATTAAAAAATGGCAATTTCCATGAATAATTCTAAGTTTTTAAAATATTATGGCTACGAATCCGATCCAAAACATATTACGAAAATATTTTTTTAGGACATAAATATCCTCCACTCATATGGGGTAATTATAATTTGACCATTGAAATTGTCAAATTTTGGTACTGTTTTCTTAAAAAAAATTGAAAAGTCCCAAATAATCAACACAATCTCCTATTTTGGGGATTGGGGATTGTGTATAAATTTGGGAAATGGGGACATTGAATAACATGCATGATGTGACATATTGGAATTGGAGATTATTAGAAAAGTTAGGGATTCCATATTATCTTGAAGGTTGAGGATTATGTGATAAATTGGGTATCATGAGTTAAATATAAGGGGACATTGAATGACATGCATGCATGATGTGACATATTGGAATTTGGAATTATTAAAAACGTTGGTGATTGTGCATAAATTTAGGGATTGGGGGTTGTGTTTAATTTTGGGAATTATGTGTACAATTTGGATTGGGGATTACGTGTTAAATTGGTGATTATGTGTAATAATTTTTTGTAATTAAAAATTCGAGGGACATTGAATGACGAGCATTAAATGTTGATGTGACATATAGGAAATTGGGGGTTATGTATAATATTGGTAATTATTAGATAAATTGGGGATTAGAGATTCTGTTTATTTTTGGGGATTATACATAAAATTGGGGATCCTGTACAAATTGGTCAAACTTCAATTTTAAGGGTAATTTCGTTCAAAAAAACAGTAATAGGTGTATAGCCGTAATATGTTTTGGATCGAGTTCGTACCTGTAATATTTTGGAAACTTAGGATTATTCGTGGAAATTGCCCATTAAAGAAATGAAGTTCCATATATGAAAATAGACATTTTTACCCTTTCAACGGTAAAATATTTTGAATTTCATTTAAAAATTTTCACATAATTACTAATTTTATAAATAATCTTCAAAAATTTGAATAATCACCGATCACCAATAATATGAAGAATCACAAAATTTACACAAAATCACTGATCACCATATTTTTTAATAATCACCATTTTTGTTAACAATCACCGATTACTGTATATACAGGTTATTCTAAAACTTTTTAATATCAAATCATGTCCCCACTTATCTCATCAAACATTAAATGCATGCATGATATGTATAATAATAAAAAATACATATAATCATCAAACTATTATACAATCACCGATCACAAATATTACACATAATCCCCAACAAAACACAGAATCACTAATTTACAAATTTTACATATAATCATCAAAAATATGTGTTACCACCAATTTTCATTAAATCACAAAATTTGTATTGAATCACCATTTCACACAATGGGAGTTTGGACACGCAGGAACTGGAGCAAGAAGGTGATTTTTGAATTTTTCTATTTTTTTTATTTTCTAATTTGTTATAATTACTTATTAAATGTGATTTGACTATTCATAAAATGATGATTATCAACAAAATTGGTAATTATATAAAAATTGGGGATTGTTGATCTTTAATAAATTTGGGAATGCCCTTTTAAAATGGTAATTATGTGTTCATAAAGCGCATTTTCATCGAAAATTATATTTCTGTAATTATTTCAATATGAACTTCATTTCAGTAATTGATTGAAACCTCAGCAATATTGAGATAAAACGTCCTAAAAATAAAGGGC
>JAESVK010001330.1:23107-38852 GCA_017140935.1 Hamamelis virginiana | reverse complement strand
ATTACATCAATTTACTGTGAAATGCATCTGTTGTCCCAAATATATAACCCTGAGGGGGATGAATAGGGTTTATGGCAAACTTTTGCGAATATTACCAAATAAAATTAGGTTCAATTAATTTCAAAATAAGCAAATATATATAAGCAATTAATTGAAACAAGAGTAAGGGATAGAGAGATCAAACACAGAGATTTAACGTAGTTCGGCCGCCTACATCCACGCCTTAAGCACTCAACCCAAGGATTCCACAATCCACTGAGGATTAGCTCCTTCATGGTGGAGAAACCTTTACACAGTCTTCTTTATCCCGGGTGGAAGACTCTCACCTAAGCTCACAAAGAACTTATACAATGGCTCACAAAGAACCCTCAATGGTGTCTCACAAAGAACACACCTAAGTGCTCGTAAAGAACACTCAATAGCTCACAAAGAACCCTCAATGGTGTCTCAAAAAGAACACACCCAAGTGCTCACAAGGAACACTTCTTTAAGCCTCACAAAGAATGCTTGGGCAATGCTCACCAAGAGCAACTCTTCAATGCTCACCAAGAGCACTTTTTCAATCTCACAATATATACAAAAGATGTGTACAAAGATTAACTCCTTCAAGAGTAGATGAAATACAATTAAAAGCTCACACTAATATTGTAACGCCCAACTTAACATCCGTACCGACCCTTCCGGAGGGGTCGACAAGTGTCAAGTTGAAGGTACAATCTGTTCTGATCATCCGTATTTCCTCACAAGATACAAGAATCATACATATATATATATAGCAAAGTGATATGGCATGTTATACACAATATGTCTCAATTCGTCATATACAAATATTCACTCAATAAATCAAATAATAAATATAAGAACACAAACAATGTTGCCAACAACCCTGGCAAATAGGCAAATCAATAATCAATACATATTACACAGAATAAGAGAATGCAAATAACAACGCAGCAACAACCTTAAATCTGGCCAACAATCCTTAGCATAGGATTCTGCTGAACCAGGAATGCAAACCCAAGGTAAACCTGCAATTACTGCAATAAGCAGGGGTGAGCTTTAACGTGCTCAGTAAGGGATAATATAACCTCTACGAATCAATAACAATACATTGATACATAGAATATTTATGTATAACAGTTATTGATAAAGCTCAAAGAATTTGTAAAACAACTATAAATCCATTGTTTAAAATAGGTGTGGTCTTTCTGTGAAAAACTAGATCCTACAGCACATCTCCAGTAGCCAGTAATCAGTAACCAGTAACCAGGCATATTTCACGCATGCGGAAATGCCCCATCGCATGAAGACAATAGCCAAATAACGTCATCAATCCATAGCATGGTATACCGCCACACAAGTGCTCAACAAATCCCCATCCGGTATGGATCTCGGCCCGATTGGCATATGCGTCACTTCGTTAGGTCCCTAGCATATCCAATCTTGGACTGAATCATATTATAAGACTGTTGATTCTAGGCTAACAAGCCTTTAGCTCAACCGGGCTACTACCCAAATCCCAAGGACGGAGACCGTAGTCACGCCGCCTATAATATCAAGTAGGGCCATGGGCCCAAACCCCCAATGATACGATTCAGTCCACATACATATATACATGCATGTCATGAGATATAATAACTATTATGCAATGTCCACCGAGATGAGGCCGGGACCGTAGTCACACTGCCGCCAACATCCTCACGTGGTAAAAATCATAATAATCAAAGTCCATCAGGCATGGAAGCCAATATCAAGTAACCCGAGCCTCAGCTTAATCAATATAAAAATAGGTTTTCAAAAGATAGGAATAATTCAAGTATAAAAGAATCCGTATTCTCTGTCCATAAATCCGTTTGAAAGACAGGGCATATTTGTATACTAACATCGCATGTCACTTCATAAAACAGTTGAGTCATTTGTAAAGCATTTCAATGGAAAACCTTTCATATCTATTTCATAAACATGCCACACAAATTTTACAGTTCATAAACAAGTGTATTCCATGTATCTAGTTGACAGTTCAAATATAAAACAGGGTTTTCAAACATTTATAAACTACATCTTTATAAATCAGGGTTTATGGTTCATATCATCCTCATAATAGTTATAAAACAAGGATTAAGGTTCACAAGTGTTTACAATTCAAATCATCAAGAAAGTGTATAAAGTTCATATGATTCTCGAAACAATTGCAAAACAGATATATCATTATCAAAGGTAAAATGTTACTTATCCCTACCTCAATGCAATAGTGTTTCCAACCCGTTGTGGCTCCATGAGCCTCCCAAATGCAATGCTCAATGCACCCCACTGCAAATGGTTCTCCAAAGAACCTCCCAACACTGGAAATAAACAAATAATGCAAGCAAAGTATCACAAGAAAGCACAATTGGTCCGCAACTTAAAAGGTAAAATAACTCGCTTCTCAAAACTGCTCACCCGCAACCCCAAAGACTAGAAACCCCAAAATAACGAACCAAAGACCTCAAATCTCTCTTGATATAAACTTAAGGATGAAAAGATGATGCACGGTTAATTTTGTGGCCAAATGCCAAAAGGTTTGAAAGATATAAGTCAACGTAGATAGAACGCTCATGCGAGGGTAAATCTGGTATTTTATAAAATGTTTCTCTTTCCAAAAGGAATTTGACTTCAAAACCAAAATATTTAGAAACTAGATTTCATGAGCTTTCCAAGCATATAAAGTACGCCAAAAACGGAGTTCGGATGAAAAAGTTACGAAGAAAATAAGAAATACAAGAGAAATGAGCTTCTGCCCCAAAGAGTAGACTGTTTTGTCCAAACAGTCGACTCTTTGGTTCAAACAGTCGACTATTTGGGCCAAACAGTCAACTCTTTGCCCGATAAAATCCGAGAAAAGCTAGGTTTTAAGTTACAAAACAACCCCAAAACTTAGGATAAACCCACACAACTTATAAAACCAAGAATACAAGTTTTAAAGACACTAGAATCACAACAAAAACACCAAACAACGGATTAAAACCAAGGATCCATCAAGAATCCAAACTAAAAACCCATAATCCTTACAAAACTCACATATAAACTATGAAACTTCCAAAACTTCTTGAATCTTCCAACACAAACATAAAACCAACCCTAAAACACCTCCTAAACATAAATACACCTCCAAAAACCAACATCAAAACTATAGGCTCCTCAAAATCCTAAAATACACAAATAAAAGGGAGTAAAACCATAATAAACAACTTAGAAGTTTACCCTTTTCAGGCGACGTGACGGCAACGTGAACTCCGGCGACCTCCGGCGTGCTCCTTCTTCTTCCCTTCCTTCTCTCTCTCGGCCTCTCCCTCTCTCTCACGGCTGAAATGGGAGAAATGAAAAATAAAAGGGTTTTAACCCCTTTTATATAACCAATGGCAAAACTGTAAATATTGCAAAGTTTTTTTTTTTTTTTAGAAAATTATTAAAATATTCATATAAAAATGAAATAAAAATTTGGATTATTACAAATATCTCTCAAAGATTTAAACTATTTGGCTCAAGAAATGATGATGAATCTTGACTAAATCATACAAGAATGATAAATACTAGATTGGTATATGTTTGTGTATGATCATTAGTTGATTCAAGACTCATAAAATGAGTATAAATAGGCTCATAAAGGAATATAGCTATTCAGAAGAAACAAAATAGAGCCATTAAAAATTAGCTGTTATGAACTGTCAAGTTACTTAGTCGACTAAGCACAAATGTTGGTCGACTAGAGGGTTTAATTAAAATACCTTTGAAAAAGTTTCCGGAGTCGATTAGTCGACTAGAACATGGTGATTAGTCGACTAGGAAGGTGCTTAGTCGACTAGGACATAGTGTTAGTCGACTAGGAGCTTATTTTTTCGAAAACAGCTACTGTCCTGCGATTAGTTGACTAGACATGGTGATTAGTCGACTAATATCCAACTTTACTTGAGCTGAAAGTTATATATTCAAAAACTAGACTTCTTAAGCTTTTCGTGCATACTAAGATCATCGAAAATGGAGTCCGGATGAGGAAGATATGACCATTTTAAGTTGGAAGTTTTCGTCAGCAAAAAAGCAGCATTTTATAAAACATTGTCTTTTGAGTCCATATAGCCCTCTATGAGTTTGAATCAATTTTTGACCAAAATGTGATTTTCCAAAGTTAAAACCTATGGTCTTTAAGTCATAGTCAATTGAGCCAATTTAGTTCATCCTAAAGAAAGATTTACAATAAATTCCTAAGCACTCACACACAATAATAAAAGTAAGATCTTCATAAAGGATCTTCAACACTTGTGCTTGGCTTGAGCTAGGCTTCATTTTCGACTTCAATAATGTTGTAGCTTTTTTCTCCATGATGGATAAGCCTTCTTCAATTGACAATTTGGATCCTGTTCTTATAAGCACATATATACTATAATTGATATATAAGAACTATAGGATAATGCCAATTATCAAATAATGACAACCAAATATTCAACAAGGTTATCCAAATAATCAATCAACAAAGTTTAACATTTAACAAGAGTTTATAACAAAGTATTCATATGCTCAATTGAATATATATAGAACAATGTTTGACATCATTAAACATTGAGCACAATTTGCATATAGAATAAATAAATCAATCAATGATTTGTGGCTCTCCCTATTAATATGCATATAAAGATACTAAAGATTATCATTTAAAGCATATGCATATTTTAGATAAAATAAATCCATGATGCAAGAATAAGTTCATGATACAAATATACAAAGATCATCATGAATTTTACTACAATTCATGTTTGCAAATTTACACAATATGCAAATCAAATAGAATTATAATACAATGATTGTTATCATCAAAATCAACCAACAAGGGTGGAAGGCATAAGGCTAACAACATCAATTTTTTATGGAAGTAATCCATTTTTTTTTTCTCGAATTAATCAATTTTCGAAGGTATACATCATTGTACAGAGAAATTGAGTAAGAATTTATTTTCTTTCTCTTTGGGAATGATTCCTCTAGTTTCTCAATTTAGATATTCCAACAGTTAAAGATCCATTAATGGCGGCAAGCTCACATTCTTTCTTCTTCATCAATGGTGACAAGCTCCTTTCATGTTCTCTCCTCTATTCATGCAAAAGAGGATGCAAATTAAAAGAGGATATGAGCCTGAGCCTGTGGTGGTTGTTGCAGTTGCACGAGGATTGATTGTACATGTAAAACCCTAACCTGACAGTCGTGCCGACCCTCCCGAGTAGGTCAATACGTGTCAAATGGAGTACAACCTGTCCTGCTCATTCATATTTACATGCTCAGGGTAGAAAGAAAATATAATATAACAACATAATATGAAATGTTTTAGTGCATACATGCCCAATTTCGAGTAATATAGACAAAGTCTTCAGTACCAAACATAAATGCCAACAACCCGGGCATATAGGATATCAAGAATAATATTAATAATCCAAACATTCCAACCATACACTAATTAGACCGATGCAAGACCGCCCAGAATACTACTAGTCCCAATGCAACCTGCGTAGAGTTCCCTACAACCGAACCTCTATCAGAAACATGTAAATCTGCTGTATAAAACACAGTGTGAGCTTGGGAATGCTCAGTAGGAATACAACCTCAACCAACAGTAATAATATTGATACAAGGAACATTATAATAAGCAGTTCATTGTAGACATCCATTTTTTACCATGAGTATGATCATTAATGGTTGCCTGTGATTAGAAGTGAAATAGGCTGTTAAAACCCTAAGTTCTCAGTTTTACCCTTTGTGGGTAATTAGGTAGAGGTCATTATCACATGTAGGTTTTTAGGTCAGAATGAGTCGGTTCTTTTTGCATTAGGTTTTTAGAGAGTCTAGGAACGTCCCTGCAAAATTCCATGACATTTCGAGTAAGGCTTGATAGAAAATAAGACCTTTTGTGACTGAAGGGCAGTTTGGTGCTTTGAATCACAAAAGCTCTGAATGACTGTCAATCTTGTCTCGAATGGTCTCGAGACTTTGGCATAGATATGTAAAGTGTGTTTGGTAGCTAAGTTGATCAATGACAGGATCTGTGGAGCCTTCTGACTCATGATTGGCTCTTGAAGCTCAAAAGGCCCTTTCAAGCCCAGATTAGGGTTTCGACCGGAAGTGACTGGGATTCGATATTTTTATCAAACCAAAGCCTTAAAAGGCTTCAAAACACTTTCCTAAAACATTTTAAAACTTTTTTCGAGAATAAGAAATGATTTCGAAAGCAATCGATTAGCAAATTTCAAAACCCTAATTTAGGCCCGGTAGGCCCTAAACAGCTAATCGGTCGAATTTTCCCTAAACCTTTGACCTCGGTCAATGTATTTTCACTTCAAACACTTCTTAAAACATGGAAAATTGAATCACGATCGTTTCGGCGCTTGAATCGTCAAATTTGGACTTAAAACGGGCCCGAAAAGCCGAAAAAATCCGAAACCGGGATGAAATGGGCTGAGTTAGGCCCACATAGGTCAAAAATAGCATGGAAGATCGATGGCCGTCCACCTAGGGACGGCCAACCATCCATGAAGGACGGCCAACCATCCTGGAGTGGATGGTTGTCGATCCTCTTAGCCAATAACTGCCAGTTTTGAGTATTTTTTCTGCCCGGGACTCTTCCAAGCCCTGCCATGTGTCTAGTTCGGCCATGGGGACTTTTGGATGAGTATGAACACCTTGGAAGACTATTTTTGAGCCCTTATATCATTCCTAGGATATTTAAACTCAGCCATTGATCAAACTCAGGCCTCCCTATAAGTAGACGGCCCTAGAATCAGTTTCAACACACAGAATAAGCTTTAGAGAGCTAGCTTGGAGAGTAGAGGCTTGAGCAATTGCACAAGCTTCCCCTATAGCACTCTAGCTTAAGTTTTAAAGTCTTTGAAGTCCTTGGAGTCCTTGGAGCTTGAGGAGAAGGCTTGAAGCAAGGAGGCAGAGAAAGAGGTTAGTAGTTTAAAGTTTTGCAGTTTTCTTTTCTTCTTCTTCTTCTTTTATGATCATGCTAGGTTAGGTTTTATTTCCTTAGTTTATGTAGGGTTTAGTTCATTGTTAGTATAGGGTTTAGTTCATTGTAAGTATACATAGTTTAGGTTCCATATTTTCTTTTAGTATGCATAATAGGTTAGTTTATTTTTAATATATATATTTCTCTTCTTCTATTCTTCTTTAAGTCATATCATATTAGGATTGGATATTTAGGATTAAGTTCATGCATGTTTAAGTGTTTTAAGTTAGTAATCAAGTTAGGCTAGTTTATAAATTATATGCTAATATTTTTAGGATGGATTTGTATTGTTCATATTAGGTTGTTAGTTTATTCAAGTTAAGCATTAGTATGATTCTTATCATGGTTTATTTTTATCATTTGGAGTGTTTGATTGATATATAAAATGTGTTCGAGGGAGCATGCAAAGGTGAGTCCCTTCCCTTGTAATTATATGCTATGATTTGATGATAGTTTAGTATGCATATTAGGTTGCATTTAGTGCATTCTTTTACTATTTTTATTCATTGTTTTTAGGGTTTTAAATACACTTTTTGATCACTTTTAAATTTGTCCATGGGTTTAAAGTGACCTAAAAGTGCATTAAAACTCATTTTTTAGGCTTAAATCAACTTAGAAACATGCCTAGGTTCCCATAGATAACTTAGTTTGCATTTAGGCCATTTTCATGCATTGTTTACAATCTTTTATGCATTTTTACCTATTTTCCAGAATTTTCCAGCATGCATATTTTAGTATTTTAGGTGTTTAGACTAACCTAGGATTAGTTAGAAACCCTAGGATTATGGGGGTCACTTGACCCCACTTAGGACTCTTCTTTGTTGTAAGAATTGCAATAAGAATAGAGTTCTATTTGACTTAGGATTCTACTTCGAGAACAATTCTAAAAATGATTTTGAAAGAATTCAAAATGGAATGAAATTCCATCTCTCATAACAAATGTTTTGATCCAACTCAAACTCTCGAAGCTAGAGTCCAAGATAAGATAGAATCTCTACGATTATGTGGTTTATTACAATAGGAGAGTCCTATGTAATCGAACTACGTGGACTTTGATCTTTATCAAGCAATTGGTAAGGTACGTAGGCAGTCAATAGGGTGCAAGTCCAATCTTAGGTTGACTTCTAGTCTCCTAAGACCCTTAGGATTGTGTATACTTTTGTACTATATATTATTATTATTATATATTACTATTTATATTTTGTGGTTGATTAAATATACTAGGATTGTTTTGAAAAGATTTTGATAAAGCCCAAATCTAATAAGGAGACCTTTAATTAGGGCGAAGTGGGTGCCTACAAGGAGTTCCTCGGAACCTTCCCACTTCGTAACCTAGCCCCCGAACCCAACTTTGATTCGAAAGACCATGCTTTTCCAAAATATGGGGTCAATGTTTTATTGAAAATAAAACTCTTTTTGTGGTTTCCTTGTTCCCTAAAAATAAGGTGGCGACTCCTAGTTTTTTTACAAACTCTTATCCTTTTTCAAAAACCTTATCTTAAGTGGATAATAGAGAAGGATAAACGTGGATAATAGAGAAGGATAAATCGAGACGGATAAATATCATCCACAATCCACTCAAGATAAACACCCCCCAAAGTGAACGAGAGGGCCTCCCGATTCAGGTTGGCTGGTTCACAGATTGGCGACTCCACTGGGGATGTCGAGGGCTAAACTCTAATTAATTATTTTTGGGCTTTTCAAATTCTTAATTAATAAAATCAACCAAATGCACTTATATCACTGTGTGACTTTAATTCCTGTATTGTGTGCGCATTGACTCTGCATGTTTAGGACGTTGTATGCTATAGCCAACGATGAGCCTAGCCCTGAGCCCTGTCTATTTGATTCTTGGGTTCCATGTATGCGAAAGCCATCACCCTTCTTGCCAAGTACCCTCGGGTATATCAAATGGACCAATCACGTACTGTTGGACCCACGCGGCATTCCTGATGTCACATGTGGTTAGGTATATTGATTGGACCAAGCGAGTAAGGGACACTCAGCCAACCCTTTGGATTAGTTTATATAGACTGTCTCTGTAAGACACATACCCTACGTCACTTTTTGGCACATTATTGTAATGTTATGCTGCCGGATTTACCCCCCGATTTTGTCTGAGCCATGATTGTGAAATGTGTAGAACCACTAGGACCTGGGATTGTAGGTCTAGACCTTATGAAATACCCTAAACTCTTAAGGGTAGTGTTTCTAAAGAGTTAAGGTACTTGATGAGAGTTTAGTACCCTATATATCCTTAGACTTAGGCCCGTGGTAGTGTTATGCTGTTCGAATAGTGATGTCCGTTTATAGGCCTTCAGTGAGTTGAAGTGTGGGCTTTAGGCCCATACTCTTTGGATGAAAGATATAGGCCTGCAATAAGATTGAGATGTGAGTTTAGGAGTTTCTGATGAGATTCTGGCCGGGGCTTTAGGCCCATCATAAGATAGAATGTGAAAGAGTGAGATTAATGTGTGGGCCTTAGACCCATACTCTTGTGAGCATGCGAGATTGTCCTTATTCATCCCTTTTCACACTAGAAGCTCTTAGTTGATTCAAATCTTTTCCTTTTCCCAGCATTCTGGCTTGGCGTCGTGATTCTAGCGGTCGGTTGTTTAAGGGCTTACCTGTCGATTCAAAGATGTCTAGTAACGAGGATCATACCCCTATTGCCATTGGAACTAGTGGAAAGACGACTGATGAGAAGATCGAAGCACTCTTAAAAGTGGTCCAAGAGTTAGTTCACCAGAAAGAAGAGGAGGATAAGGTGCGAGCTCGTACTAATCCCTTGTTTGAGAACGTTGATGAAAAGGAATGTTTCCTTAGACCGAAGATAGTTGTTGAGCCCACTAGGCCTAGTACAAAATTTATTCAGCCTATTGATCTGGAAAAAGAGTCCAAACCCAAGACCCCTGCTTTCTTTTCCACTGAGCCTATAATGTTGAGTAGTAAGGTTGAAGCCCTGGAAAAAGTCTTGAAAGGTATTAGGAAGTCTGATGATCTGGTGGACATGTCGTCATTATCTCTGTTTCTTAAGGCCCGTATGCCCACTCATTTCAGAATGCCCGAGTTAGAGAAGTTTGATGGAATGGGTTGTCCTAAAACCCATCTGAAGATGTACGTGAGAGCCATGCATCCACGAGGGGCTGATGATGACCTGCTAGCCTAAATATTCCATGAGACATTAGCTAGATCCACTCTGAAATGGTTTTTGTCACTGGATGAGTCTAGAATGAAGACATGGGAGGATGTATGCACTGAGTTCAGCAATCATTACCGGTATAACACAGAAGTTGATGTCACTAGAAGGGACTTGGAGACTACAAAGCAAGAATCAAGGGAAACTTTCTCTGCCTTCCTCACCCGCTGGAGAGCCAAGGCTTCTAAAATGGCTAACCGCCATGAGGAAGAAGAACAAATCCGCATGATAGTGAAGAACTTGCTCCCGGTGTATCACAAGCACATGTTTTTCCAATATCTCCCCAATTTCCGAGCTCTAGTCGCTGCTGGTACCCAAGTAGAGGATGCTTTAGCCGATGGAGCTCTCCGAACTGATGAACCCTACAAAAACCGCCGACCTATCATCAATGGGAAGACTACCGAAGTCAATGCCATATCTCAACCTACTCCATTTACCCAACCCTTTTCCTTAGAAAATAATCCATCCAGAAAATTCATCGAGCTCTATATGCTATTGGAGAAAGTCTTTGAGAAATTAAAAGCTCGAGGCTTGCTCCAACCTCTGGAACCCAGACCTATACCCAGCCCATTACCCAAGAACTACAATGAAAATGAATACTGCCATTTCCATCAATCCAAAGGCCATACTACCAACCGTTGCTTCCGTCTCCGCCATGAAGTCCAAGACCTCATAGACAATAAAACCATTTCCCCACCTTCTCAACCCAATGTCACCCAAAATCCACTTCCTACCCATGCAGTCTCACCACCAGCAAATATCAATGTTATCAATGCCGACCCTTATGTCCACTGTGAGCCTATCCGCCCTCACCCTTCATTCCCTACTTCCATAACTGAAATGCTTCATCACTGTCAAGCCCGTGGGCTCATCACCCCGTACAAGCCAAGATCCAAAAAGCTTTATTGCCAATATCATGCCACCCATAGCCATGACACGGAATCATGTGATACATTGCGGAATATAGTACAAGGGTTCATTGATCAAGGTCTGATTGAAATCCCTCAACCCTTCACCAGCCCAAGGGGGCTTTATCGTTCATGGAGACAGTTTGAAAAAGATACATTCCCGGGTTTTAGTTCGAATTGGCTTCCCGAGCCTCGCAAAGTGGATCAGTCGTCAAAGAATGGTACTAGTCAGTGGGCTCTCAAAGAAAGGTTTGAAGCTAGAGATCTTTGTGTGGATTTGTTAACAGAAAGAAATGGGAGGTTTAGTTTCTACGTTCTCTGCCCTGAAGATTCTTGTGAAGCTAAAGTGACAAAGATTAAACCCCTTAGATCTAATGCTAGAACCAAGAAAGCCTTTTCCAATACTAGAACTAGCCAATGGGAGTTGCGAAAAAGATATGAGGCCGGAGATCCCGAAGTAGGCCTGTTGGGAGAACCTAGTGGGAAGTTCGACTTCTATGTCCTTTACCCT
This sequence comes from Hamamelis virginiana, assembly GCA_017140935.1. Taxonomy (NCBI): domain Eukaryota; kingdom Viridiplantae; phylum Streptophyta; class Magnoliopsida; order Saxifragales; family Hamamelidaceae; genus Hamamelis; species Hamamelis virginiana. The sequence goes on along the minus strand of JAESVK010001330.1, from coordinate 27,207 downwards.
AAGATCGAGAAGCCTACCTTTGAAAAACCCACCTCTGAAAAACCCATTGCTCCTTCTGGTTGGGGTAATAACCTTGATTCACTTAAAGAAGACGTTCCTATGGCTCAGGTTGAACCAAAAAATCCAAACCTCATCTGTTTTGAGAAAGCTAGCCAGAGTATCCTCAAGAAGTATTTCACAACCAAGGTCATCAATATGAATGGGGACACCCATCACCGAACCGTCTATCCAAGGCAACCATGGGTCACCCAGAATTTCGAATCAAGTTCGACTTCTGCCGAGTCTACCATAGATGATGGGTCAGAGAATGAGATTGATATCATAGAGTGGGAAGATTTGATGAACACACTGTGGACCAGCCAGCGGGCGGGCTTAGTGGGGTGAGTCCACATCATCACCGGGCGATGTGATTAAGGGGGGTTTAGAAATCAAACAAAGGAGTCGCCACCTTATTTTTAAGGAATAAGGAAACCATAAAAATATTTTATTTTCAATAAAACAAACTCCATTAATGGAAAAGCAGTCTACAAACCAGAGTTAGATCCGGGGGCTAGGTTACGACGTGGGAAGGTTCCAAACTTTCACTTGTAGGCACCCACCTCGCCCTAATTAAGGGACTTCTAATTTATTTGGGCTATTTAAATTTCTCAATGCAAACAATCCTAAATAATCTAATCAACCAACAAAATAGTGATATAAATGCATTATCTATATTAGTTATATTAATAATAAAAAAAAAGTACAAACAAACCCTAAGAACCTAGAATACCCTACGGGCATCCTAGGGCGGACTTGAGCCCTATTAGCGCCTACGTAACTTACTAGTATCACCTAGCAAGTATCAAAGTCCACGTAGTTCGACTACCCTAGGACTCTCCTATTGTAATCGATCACATCATCAAAGGTATTCAACCTAATTCAAGACTCTAACTTCGAGAGTTTTTGTTTGTTTAAAATCATTTCAAATTAAAAGACTTTCATAAAATCCAAATATTCTAAATAATTATCATCTTTAGAATTCAATTCCAATTGAAAATCTTTTTCAAAGATATTTCAAGAAAACAAATCATATGGGTAGGAATCTCATTCCTAGATAAAAATCTTTAAAACATTTCAAATCTTTTTGAAAATCATTGAATAATCAAATATCTCATAAAATCATGTTTATTTCATAAACATTGCATCAAAAATCTTTTTAGGAAATCTCTCGAAGATTGACTCTTAAATCGATTAAAATACTCAAATCTGAGTGTGACTTTTACAACAAAGGACAGTCCTAGGGAAGGTCAAGTGACCTTCCTAAACCTAGGGTCTCTAACTAGCCCTAACGTTAATCTAAAAACCTAATATACTAATGCAAATGCATGCTGTAATTTAAACAAATAAGCATGTAATCAATTCTAACAATGCATGAAAATGCTCCTAAATGCACACTAATTACGCTATGTGATCCTAAACATATTTCTAAATTAGATTTAGCCCTAAAATAATTTTTAGAAGCAATTTAAGGACATAAGCAAACCCGGATAGATTTGAATATTAACCTTAAACCACCCTAAAAACCATGAAAATAAGAATAAAAATTGTGAAGATGACCTAGCATGCTTTCTACATGAATATATAAGATAAACTACAAAAATCATGCAAAATATGGCTTAAAAATGTTAATTAAACCACTTTGAAACATGTATTCAAATCTGGACAGATTTGAATACATACTTACAGTAGCTTAAAAATCATTTTTAATCCATAAAAAATATCAAATAAACACCCTAGCATACAATCTAACATGCTTGACTAAATTACCATGCAAAAACATATCAAAAACTACACAAATATGCTTAAATAATTAATTTAAACACAAGGGGAGGATCTTACCTTTGCACGCTCCCTCGTATACAATTTATATGTTCAAACAATCAAATCCATAGCAAGTGTTCAAATAATCATAAAAAGCATAAACAAAAAGACTCAAGACTCATCACATGTCAAAATAACATATTAACGTACTCATATTATCATTAAAATCACCAATCAATTATCATGAGATTCAAATAACAACATGAATATATCAACATTTATTCTAACATGCTTGTACATAAAATAACAACAAATCTAACCCTACTCATGCATACTTACATAAAATCACAACAAGACTAACTAATCCTAAACATGCATACTAACATAAATCACAACTAAGCTAAATAGCCCTAACATGCATATTCACATAAGGTAATAACTAAGCTAAACAACCCTAAACATGCATTCTAACATAAAATCATAATAAAACTAATTCTAATCATGCATCTACACATAAATAACAATAAAACTAATTTTAATCATGCATCTACACATAAAATCATGACAAAAACTAATCCTAACATGCATACTCATATAAAATCCTAACTAAGTTAACCTTAATCACATTTAATCACATATCATAATAATGAAGCTAACTCTAATATGCATTTAATCACAATAAAAGACACCCTAATCACATATACTCTCATAAAAATCATAATAAAATTACCCTATCAAATTATCTCACATAAAATCACAATGAATAATCACTAAATCAAAACCTATATATTGCTAAACATACAAATATGCTACTGCCCTATGCTAAAAAATGAACTACATATCCTATTCTAATATGCAAACATATTAAATAAACACCATGAACAACAAAACTAAAACTATCAATATTGCTATCATGCATAAATAAATAAGAAACTACCCTATCATGTTAAACATTCTCATAGCAAAAAAGAAAAAAAAAGATGATTCATCTCATATGAGAATGAAGAGAACTTACATCCTAGCATCATAGATTTATATAAGAATTCAAGAAAACAAGAATAAGGTTGAGGATTTACCCTTCTCCCTCCTTCTTGGCTACCTTCCTCCAAGCTCCTAACCTTGAGTTCTTGCCCCTTCAATGGTGTAAAGATGAAGGTCCAGATCTGTAGCCTCCTTCTCAAAAACCCTAGAATTCTCCTAATTTCTCCTCTAACTCTATAATGCAGCATATATAGAGCTTGGGTTCAAAACCTTGAATGGTTAGGATTTAATCATCTAAAAACAATCCTAGGGATTAGAACAATTCCTCCTAGGGTTTGCAAGCTGAACCAAGTTCGAATTTATTCCAAAAAAACGAACTAAATCGGCCAAAACAAGTGGGAAAATTTCAAACATGCCAAAATTGCAAAATTGGCTCGACTATCCTGATGGCCGTCCTGGCCTGGACGGCTGGCCGTCCTGGGCTGGACGGTTGACCGTCCTAGCTAGGACGGTTACCATGCTGACTTCCCATATTTTCTTCCCAAATTCTAGGGTTTTCATATTTTGGCCATATTTTGGTCAAATCTGATCCAAATTCGATGGTTCAGGGCTCAAAACGACCGTGTTTTGATCCTCCACATTTTTAGAATGTTTTTGGGTTAAAAAATACTTGACCACGGTCAATGGTTTTAGCAAAAGGCTAGCCAATTGACCCGGTTGTGCCAAAATTGGTCATATGACCATTCTTTGTTTTGTAAAATTGATCAATTAGGCTTGAACCACTTCTAAAAACATGGTTTTAATATGAAATTTGTGTTTGAAAATATGTTTTGAAAATATTAATTTTGGTGAAAACGACCAATTCACGGTCAATTTGACTGAAACTTGAGTTTGACTTACTCTCACCCGTGGGATCGATTTTAGGCAAATTCATCCTAACCATTCAAAAATTCAATTGGCATTCCAAATACACTCCCCACATCCATATAAACTCAATGAAACAATCCGTTTCGAATTCGGAGGTCATTTGGAAATTATACGAGAAAAAGGACGAAAATGCCCTTCAAGTCGCAAAAACCCTAATTACCTATCGAGCTCTCATCAGAATGCCATGAAAATTTACAGGGATGTTCTAAAACACCTCAAAAGTCAAATGCAATACAAATGGGTTGATTCCAGTCCAAATGTACACATGAAATAATGAATTGTCCTTTTCCTCAGAAAAGGGCAATTTGGGCAACTTGGTCTTTACAAGGCCAATTCCTCACCAAATGATCAACTATTCTAGTTAATCATTTGCATGAACATATGGTAGAAAT
>JAESVK010001330.1:0-20107 GCA_017140935.1 Hamamelis virginiana | reverse complement strand
CATACATAAGAAAATTATCTAATCCAACGGTCGATTTTTCAAAATGCCTATCCTATGTGAGAAGATGGTGAGTGGTCCTTATGTTAAGCTTAAGGACCTGTCCTTAAATGATATGTATCTAGTAGTTGGTGCAACATAGTTATGGATTCAATGTTGCTACGATGGCATGGCAACTATAGGGGAAATGATGATATTAATGAAGTATCCTTGATAATGTTTCTATTGAAATTAGTTAATAATTGTAATGACAAAATTATATATCTATATATATATATATATAATTGTGGGAAATGAAAGTAGCCATGGTAGATCTTATAGTTATGCTAAATGTTTTTATTGTATAGAGTTAATTTGTTGTAGTATTTGGGATTATTTATTACATCTTATAGTTATTTTTGTCTTATTTGAATAGTAAAATCGCATCAATAAGAAGATTTAATAGACATATGATCTATATATAAAGGTTTGATTACTTTCTAACAATAGTTTGTTTCATAAAGAAGTGTGTTCTTCACTTAGCTTGACATTATGTTTCTTGGTTAAACTTCGGTCATTTGAGGCATACATTTTAATTTGATTAAAACCTTGAAATTAAGGGAAAGATCAAGAGAAAACGTAAAAACGTGGCTATCGATTCCATTTAGTGTTTAAAGAGACATTGATATCAAAGCTCAAGATAGTTGTGAGAGAATCATTTAAAATAGGATATGTTCGTTGGGAAACATACTTGTTGATAAGTATACATTATAGGTAATCAAGGACTCTACCTTCAATATTGCACGAAGTGACCACTTTTAGAACTTGCACTTGCGCATTGACTCTTAACATCCTAAGACTTTTTCATTGCATAATGATAATGACAAATGCTTTCAATGAACATCTATTCCAATTTTAATCCAGCTGTCACTTAGTCAGATCATGTTTTGATTGCACGATTTGGACTCCTTCGATGAATAATAAATAAACTTTATAACTATACCACAAAATTTTTACAAAGATCAAAAGAGGATTAAGAAGTAAAGGATGGGCCGGCTGTAGTTTCTAGTGGTATTAGTCTTCTTATGATGTTTGATTGCAATAGTGATCTAGGTTATGCTGGTCTGCTGGGGTGGTCTATAGGTCATGTAAGTTGTGCAGTAAAAGACACTTATGCTAAATGTTTAGGATAATCTCACTTTCTCAAGAAGACTTCAAATGATCTTTGCTATATGTGGTGCTTCGTAATGTTAAAATTTAAACAGTCACATGCTACCATAGTGCTTTAATTCCTTATTTATTTATTTTGGGAATAGTTCATGGTATATTTATGTATTTCGATTCAAGTTTCATGACATAATTGATTTTAGTTTGGAGTATTTAGTAATTTGATTCGAGCACTGCTAGCTTGGTTTTCCAATTGTGCTGTTATTGCTGTTGATATATCTTCCCATGCCTTCATGGTCATCAACCATTAAACGTCATGTTTTATGTGTGCAGAATGGAAACTTTGAAGAAGCATCTTCCCATTTCTGGCCAAGAGGGATTGCATGAACTTAAGAAAATTGCAGTAAGGTTTGAGGAAAAGATTTATACTGCTGCCACAAGCCAGGTATATCCATCATTCAAGGTCTCATAATTTTTGTAGCCTTCGTGTTATATTGTACTTCATCATCCATCTCCTTGTTATTTGTTATCGTCCCTTTTTATACATTTTTTACTAGTACAAAAAAGGTACCACAGTTGGATATTTAATTTGTTTTATAGATTACTCATGTGATCTAAATTTTTCTGAATTTGTAATTGCAGTCTGATTATCTGCGGAAAATATCTTTGAAGATGCTGACAATGGAGACAAAGTCTCAAAATAGTATAGCCAATTCTTTGCCCTCCAGCTCTCCTTGCAATAGCGAACATCCCTCAGATCCAGGTAATAAAACGACAGAGAAACATGCTTTAACACAATGTAACGATAAATATTTGCTAACACTTTAACCTGTCCTTTTGCTATGAGATCCTTTTTACTTTCTGGCAGGAGAGAGTTAAATCTGTCGTTTCCCCCCTCTTTCTAATGCTTTAGTTTATTTGTTCATTCTTTTAATTATTATAATTGTAATTATTATTATTATTATTTATTTATTTTTATTATTTTAATGATAAGTAATAATTTCATTAGAAAATAGGAAGGCCTTTGGACGGCATACAGGGGGTATATGAAGAACGGGATTTCATGAAAGAAAAAAAAAATCAAATCAAATCAAATCCCATTACAACAATGCAAGAAATCCAAAGAAGGAATACTCTTTTTTTTTTTTTTTTTTTTTTTATCAAGTAAGAATTTTTTGTATGATCAAAATTGTGCCCCTGCACATGTGAGGTAAATAACAAAACAATAAGACAACTATAAACATAAAGAATTAAGAAAATGTAAACGCACCATTTCAAGCCACATATTTACCTTGCAAGTGCAGGGGCGCACAATTTTGATTTGTATCACCAAAGACCTTGATCACTTTTCAAAGATTTTAACACTTCCACCACATCTTCTAGGAAGGCCAGTCCAAGGACTCCTTAGAGTGGTCATCAATAAAGCCAAAATGTAAACCATCGAAAATAGGTCTTCTTCCCACCTCCCTCTTAGTTTTCAAAGAAATCCACAAACTGTTTACTCACCTATTCAACTAAGATTCCATCAATCTTTACTTCGGCAATGAAATTTGACCTCTCATTTGGATTAGCCCCATCATGAAAGAATTTCGTATTTTGTATTTATATCTCCTTCCTTTAAAAAAAATACCCTAAATTTGTATCTCCAAGAAATCTCCTCCAACTCCACCAATTTCTTAAACCCATTCTTAAAGTTAAGCCTTCTCAATTTTTAATGGAAATCATATGGTAGGATTATGGAAATTTTTATATTTATTTTTAATAGTTTAGGTTTTATTACTTATGGTTAATTTAATTTAGGCCAATCGATCAATTTTGCATGGCTAGATCAATTGATTTTATTTCAGCAGTCTATTTTACTTGGAGGGCAAGAATACCTAGTTTTCTATTTGGATTTAGATTCCTAGTTTCCTATTTAGATTTAAATTTTGGTCTATAAATTAGGATTGTTGTCTTCAAGACAAACCTGACTTTGATGATTATTGACTAAGAATTCCTCTCTTTAAATTTCTTCTATTCTCTCCCTAATTTCTTCTCTCTTTGCCCAAATTCTTCTTTTCTCTCTTCTTCTCTCTCTTTCTCACTCTTCTCTTCTTTACTCTTCTTCCTCTCCTAAGTCTACATCATTTTGGCATCAGAGCCTTTGGCCTTCCCGTGGGCCTCTTAGCTTGGAAATCATCCTCATATCCCTGCAATCGCAACAAAATTCCATACCCATTCAACTAGCGACTTAGTGCACCAAGTACGACGGCACAACACCAATCAACCCCAGCCATACCCACCTACACCCATTCGCACCCAGCAACCTTTGCTTGCAACAATCATTCGCAAACCATCAAAATCCAAAGCCCCCAAAACTTATCTCGGAAACCCACCATACACCCATTGTCAAAACCCTCTTCAAAACTAGGTCACATCCATTGCACACCCAGACCCCTCATCAAATAGAAACCCAAAAAAAAAAAGAGGTATCCTGGTTTGAGACCTTCTGTTCAAGATAGGAGAAAATGGATTGCTCATTCTTGGGGATTTTCTCTTGTAAATCTTTTTCTGATGTATTCTGCAATGATCCTTCGTTAGCTCTTTTTGGTCCTTCTAAATTGATTTGGAAATCAAAAATGCCCCTAAAAGTTTAGGTGTTTGCATGGGCTTTCGCTCATTAGAAGATCCATACCAACTACTTGCTGCATAAGAGGTAATCTGGTTTGTCTATTTCCTTTCAATGGTGTGTGTTGTGTAGAAATGATGGCGAGAATGTGAATTATTTGTTTTTACATTGTCCTATTGCTATTGCTTTATGGCAGAGGTTCTTTCAGATTATGGATATGTGTTGATGGGTGGCTCCAGCTTATTCTTCAGCAATGTTGGAGATAGAGTTTCGGGGTCTTGGATTGTCTAAAAAAGCATTAGTAATATGGAGGTGTGGTTTAGCCATTTTTTTGGGTTATTTGGAGTGAGAGGAATGCTTGTATTTTTTAGGATAGATTTGATAGTTTTGAAAGTCTTTGGGAAAGAATATGCTTTTTTGATTCTTTTTTGGCTTCCATTACTAAGGAATTTAGGGGATCCCTTTGTTTGCTATTATATTATAGGAAATTAGGTTTCGGTGTGCGAGTAGGGGCTTGTTGTGTAGTTTTGTTTTGTTTATATTTCTTTTCGTCTTTATAAAGTAGGCATCTTGTCCTCTTTCTTAATGAAATTATTGTTGCCTATAAAAAATAAAAAATAAAAATAAAAAAGAAAACAAAAAAAACAAAAAAGGGAAAAAAAAAAAAAAGTGACCCAATTGCACCAAGAAGCAACCACCAAACAGAATCCCATCATCGCCCATATCCACGAATCCATCCTCATCGCATAACCTTAGCGACTTGATGGCAGCACCATAATCTAGTTGAACCCGGCACAGGTCAGCCATCATGCCACTCAACTCAGTCGATGATCTCCGTGTTGATCGAAGACCTCTCACCGGCAACTCTTCTAGTGAAGTCTCCCACCGCTGCTCCTCTCCGGTGATTTCCTTCTGCGGCCATTGTTTTCAAGCAACAAACAACCACCTTTGTTTCTATTTTGACCTCATACAGCAGGGGTCGTGTCTTCATAGGAAAGTAAAGCTAACTCTTAAATAATAAAAAATAATAATAATAATAATAAATAAATAAATAAATAAAAGAGAAAGAAAGAAGTTTGACCCAACCCAGTTTGATTTGACCTGACCCAATCTGACCTGGTTCTCCAATGTCCGTTCAGGGTTAAACCTGTTCTGTACTATAACCGGTTCAGACCTGAAGTCCTGAACCTATTATCCTATCCAGGTTCTGATTATCCTATTCTGATTCTGGATTCCTATCCCAATTTTGTTGCTTTCATTTGACCTAATGTTTTCCACTTAAAGTCATCCCCAACAGATTTCGACCTCCTCTTTTCGATTTTGGGGTCAGTTTTGCCAAATTCAGCCTCTACAATAGGAATTTGCTTCATCGAACAGCTTTGGTAACATGAATTAGTCATGAAGACTTGGCGAATTCCAGGGTGAATTCTTTTCCAACAAGGGGAGAATGATTGAAATTATATGGCAGGATTATGGAAAATTTTATATTTATTTTAGTAGTTTAGGTTTTATTAATTATGGTTAGTTTAATTTAGGCCAATCAATCAATTTTGTATGGCTACATTGATTGATTTTTATTTCAGCAATATATTTTACTTGGAGGGCAAGAATACGTAGTTTCCTATTTGGATTTGGATTCCTTGTTTCCTATTTAGTTTTAAAATTTGGTCTATAAATTAGGGTTGCAGCCTTCAAGGCAAATCAGACTTTGATAATTGAATATTGATTAAGAATTCATCACTTCTTTTTTCTAAGTCATATTCACTTTGTTTGCAATCAAACTTGGAAATGTCCTCCAAGACCCTTGTTTCCTGATGTCCACCTTCCCAAATATTTCCAAGTTCCACCTTTTAAGTTCTTCTTTGAGCGCTTTCATCTTTTTGGTGAACACAAACTAAGCAACAGACTTAAAAGGCATCCCACCAATCCTGGACAAGGTCCTCAAAACCCTCCATTTCAGGCCATGTGTTCTCAAATTGAAAAGGGCTTCTAGCCTACTTCCAAATATCACACTCAAGAATAGGAGAGATATCTGAATTAGGTTGAGGTAAATTAGATTGTGAATCTTTTTGAAACCACTCCTAAGAAGCTGAGAAGGGGAATCTATCCAGTCTAGCTAAGATGGGATCCTCTTGGTTATTGGACCTTGTGAACGCTTCCTCCCCACCCAAACACACACACACACACAAAAAAAAAGAGTCCAATGAATACCAATCCCATCTAACCCCTCCCAAAAGGTAACCTATGCCCTTTCATCATTAGGATCATAGTCTTCCATAAAAGCCTGACAAGCACCATTTTCCAAACACTCGAACAAGCAAGCGGTAGAATGTAAATTGTAAGATGAAATGGAAAATTTTGCATTTTTTTATCCTTTGGAATATTAAAGAAAAAAAAAATCATATCTTGATGTGATGAAATGATCTTTACTTGCTTTGAAATAGACTTATTTCTGTTATGAATTTGTTTCCAGTGGTTCTCAAATCTCTGTTAATTCATGGATTATTACATGATTATTAAGATCACCTTTTTCTGAATGTTGGTTCATGTATCTGGTGTTTATTTGTGTAAATTTTTCATTTTTTTCATCCTTTGGAACATTAAACAAAGAAAAAAAAAAACCGATATTGTATCTTGATATGGTGAAATGATCTCTACTTGCTTTGAAATACTCACGTCTATTAAGAATTTGTTTCCAGTGGTTCTCAAATGTCTTTCAATTCACGGATTAGTACATGATTGGTAAGTTCACCTTTTTCTGAATGTTGGTTCATCTAACTGGTGTTTATTTGTGTCTCTGTATTTTTTTCTTTTTATTTTTTTATTTTAAAAAAAAATCTTGAATAGCATCTCACAGTATGCAGTCCCAAGTGCACAATCTAGGACAATCAATTCCTATTCCATTGGCGGCTAATCAGAATCAAGAGCTGTTATCCCAGAACATTCAGAGCAACATTCCAGCTGCGGGAGTACAAAGTTCATCCAGCTTACCATTCGCACTGTCTCCTGGCGCCGTTTTAACCCAGAATCCTATACCAAATGTTGTTAGCCAGATTCCCAATACGCAGAACATCTCTGGTGTTTCGCAGAACTTGGTTGGAAATTCAATGGTGCAAAGGGTGCCTTCCAATATATTTGCCAATTCTCAGAAGCAAATGCAAGGAAGGCAACAGGTTTTTCCCCAACAGCAACAGCAACAGTCCCAGAATCAACTTATGTACCAGCAGCAATTACAGCAACAGCTTTATAAGCAGAAGTTTGGAATGCAATCTCACATCCAGCAACATCAGCAGCAGAACATATTACAACCAACTCAGTTGCAATATTCTCAATCTGTTATGCAAACATCATCTGCTATGCAGCCTCCAGTGATGCAATCAGCTCCACTCCCTGGCCTTCAACAGGCAAATATTAACTCGTCATCACAAAGTGGGTTAAACGTGCTGCAGTCCAACATTAATACCCTTCAGTCCAACCCCAATATACACTTTTATATGAAACAACAGCAAGAACAGCAGATGTTACAGTCTCAACAGCTCCAACAACAGTTTCAGCAGCAATTGATACAGAAACAGCTGCTGCAACTGTATCAGCAACAGCAGCAGCTGCACCAACAAACAAAGAAGCATGAGAATCAAAAGAACCACCAGGTGCAATCAATGAATGTACAAGGTGCTGAAGCAACAGTGCAACAGAATAACATGATGAACTTGCAGCATGGCTCTCTGTTTTCTTTATCCGGGGTTCCAACTGCACAGCAGTACATGATGAATTTGATACGGCCAAGTTCCAAATTGGATTTAGAACAAAGTAATACACTGAGTTCATTGCAGCAGGAGGTTGTGGGATCTCTGTTCATACATGGAATTTGATAATCTGTCCCATGCCACGTGGATACCACTGGTTGGCGACCTTACCTCTCAAAGTGGACTTCACGGTCAACCCCGTGGTGTACGACCTCGTGGTACATAAAAGGGGAGTGATCGTATCAATATGCAACCTGACCTTGGAGATCTCATGCTCGAACTTGTCACATGAGACCACCAGCATAATCAACATAAGACCTCAGGGTTAATCCTATTGGGATCACCCACCCCAATAAGGATGCCCACCTCTGGGTGGATGCCCCATAGCTGGGATGCCCATATTCTTGGATGCCTACTCTCCGGGGTGGAAGTTAGAGGCGCGCGCCATCCGTGGCCCTCTCTAAAGGACAAACCCAAACGATCAAGTTTGCTAGGATTGATGGCAAAATCCTGGAGGCTCAACCTTGAGTCTGGTGTTTGGAATAGATTAGCATACTTCACACGGGGTTAAGAGAGAGGATGAGGATTGGAGGGCAAGCAAGAGGCTCGCCAAGGCGGAGGGTCATCCCTCTCGGGGTCGAGGACCAAAGGAAGGTCGACCTCCGTCTTGGCCTTCTCAAGGAACAGGCAAGGATGACGTGTCTCCGGACACGTGGTGAATGCAGCACAATCTCCGGATGGCAGCCGTCAACCCATTAAATACGCCTACATACCTACGCCATATAGGACTCTGGTCCTACTTGATTAGTTCATTTTATTCAGATCCCAAACCTTTGACCTCGAATGCCTCACATCCCGGCGTGACAGCTCAAGTCTGAACCTGTGATCTTGAGCCGCTCACTTTTCACCTTCAAATGGACAGTTCAAGGGGAACAGGGCGGCATGCATGCATGCAAGGTGCAGAGCTCTCTCATTGGCTCAATCCTCAGCACCAGGTTTAGAAGCCTTCTTATTGGCTAACCTCTGATCTCCCCAACTGTCCACCACCTTTTACTCCGCTATAAAATGAAGCATTCAAGAGGAAAAGAACAAGCCTTCACTTTTGGCTCAACTATCTTAACCTCAAAAGCTGCTGCTGCATTCACTTACACTGATTCCCTCTTCAGAGAAAGGAATATCCCTTTGGGAAGGGGATAAGGTCGACTCCGGTCACCTTCAACATTTTGCCTCGGTTCCCTTCGAAGTCCTTGAGAAGCTCTTGTTCTCTCATCTCTCCTGGTTCTTTCTCTTCCCACGTCATCACCTCACGTGGCCAACCTCCAAGTCAGCAACCCTCCCCAGTTCCTACTATCAACATTTTGGCGACTCCACTGGGGAGGTAGCACACGTGATGGTGACCACACGCAACACCACAGCCCCAGCCCGTGGTGACCAAGAAGAAGGAGCTAGTGAATCCCAGTCTCACCCTCAAGGTACGCCTTCCATCCAGGAAATATGTGTGACCTTGAACTCTCTCCAAGAAACCCAAGGCAAGATGTTAGCAGCACTTCAAGCCTTACAAAGTAATGTTCAAAAAGAAGTCACTCCCCTCACTCCGGCGGACCCTCATCCTAGGGCAACCCCCCAAGCAGATGCCTCTGGGACAGGACCTCCTATTCCTCGAGGAGGGGAAAACTCAGCACCTCCTCAAGAACTCGCTAGGGAGGCCCCACCACCTCCTTTGACACAATATATCACTTTGGCGGAAGTGGAAAAGCTTCTTCAACAGGAACGAGCCAAACTAGTTCGACCTCTTCCGCCTCTACCCGAACTTGACACTCGTCCCCCCTACCCCGCTGATGTTGCATCCGCACCTTACCCCCTAGGGTACGTGGTGCCCCTGAAGTTCCCTTTGTTCAACGGGAAGAAAGGAAATGCAAGAGAGCATGTTGTTCGCTTTATCGACTCACTTGGCCCTCATCGTGCTAATGAATCACTCCGACTTCGTGAGTTCTCTAAATCGCTGACTGAGGGAGCTTACACCTGGTACTCCAACCTAGCCCCAGAGTCCATGCCCACTTGGGAGGCCATGGTCAATGCCTTCTACAAAAAGTTCTTTTGGGTGGATGAGCGAGTTACCGCCATCACCCTCAGCCAAGAGAGGCAGAAGCAAGGTGAGGACCTCATCACTTATGTCCGCAGATTCAGAGAAAGAGCAGTGGAATGCTATGATCCGATATCAGAAGAAGCCCTGGTGAGCCTGTGTGTCGCAGGCATGGTACCAACTTATCGAGTCTACCTCGAGAACATTGGTTTGGCTTCTTTTTCGAAGCTTTATGAAGCGGCTCGCAAGACTAGCAACAGCCTTCCCACTGTCACCACCACCAAGGTGGAATACAAGAAGGATAAAAGAAGTGCTGCACCCGTGGTAGCAGCAGCTGAAGGTGCAAAAAGACAAAAGGGAGGCCGGCCTGGCAAGAAAGAAGTGGTCGAACCTCCCCCATTCCCTTGCGGGTCCAGGGAAGTTCTTACAATCCTCGAGCAGTGGATAAGGGATGGAGTTGTGACCTTACCTCCAGTTGAGACTGAACCCACTCCTGCTGACCGCAGCGATCCTAACTTTTGCGCCTTTCATCGCTTTAGAAGGCACCCCACCATGGACTGTTGGGCTCTCAGAAGACTTTTCCAGAAGAAAATCAAGGATGGTGACCTTGAGATTACCACCGTCCCAGAAGATGTACACGCCAATCCATTCCCGTCCCATGGCAACGGAGGGCAAGTGAACATGGTATCTCATGAGGAGCCCATGCAGATCGATTCCATCCCTCACGGGGTTGAGTACACTGATCCCCTTGCAGAATATGACAATATTGCTACATCCCTTCAACAAAATCCAAAATTCAAGCATTTTTATGATCAACTTGGCTTTAGTGAAGCCTCCAGATTTGAAGCATCCAGGGCACTAGCCAAAGTTGCCCACGATCAACATGAGGTTGCCTTCACTCAAGGAGGATCCATCAGGCGGCGAGCTAAGGTCCAAGAAACTTCAATCACATTCACAGACGATGATCTCGAAGCCCCTCATTACAATCACAACCGGCCCTTGTTTGTAACTGCAACCATCAACGGTAGAGACGTCAAACGGGCATTTGTTGACCCAGGGTCATCTCTAAACTTAATGCCCGCCTCAACTCTAGAGGCTGCAGGGATCTCGCTCGAAAGGATAGTTTCCGAACCAATAGTTGTGAAGGGGTTCGCAGCCTTTGGGCAAGCCACTTTAGGGTACATCAGCCTTGATCTTGCTGTGGGACCAATCAGGGCAGCCACATGCTTTCATGTAATACAGGCCCAAACCACGTACCACATCCTCCTAGGGAGACCTTGGATTCACAAACATCATGTCGTACCTTCAACCTTACATCAATGCATCAAAGGCAGGTGGAAAGGAGGCGTAATACGCATACCAGCCACAGCCACTCCTTTTGAACAAGAGGAAGCCCACATGGCGGATGCAGCGCTCTTTGATGAACTTTCCCCTGAAGGTGAAGCTACCATAACCCCGATACACTCCATCAAATTACCAAAGCAATATCAAGCTGACACCAGATCAGTCCCATCGACTTCGCCAAAATCAAGTCAGGGGGCAGAAACCACTAATTTGAACTCCCCAAGTCAAGGTAGCCGACATTGTATTCGAGTTCGACTACCCAATGGAAAGAGTATATACCGATTATGACGGTATGAGGGGGCGACCCCAACCCTCCCGGGATCGCACCCCATAAACGAGATCGGGCCAACCCTACCAAGCGTGATTGCAGCCTCGCCCAGCGAAGTAACAATAGGCGACCTTGTTCCAGCACCAGAACCCCTTCAAGATTTGCCAAAACCACAAGAAGAAGAACTGGAGAAGGTTGACCTCTCCGATGATAGTTCAGACCCGAGGCCTGTGTTCATCAGCCAAAGGCTCCCCCAAGAACAAAAAGCTAATCTGTTAGCATTGTTGCGAGAATACAAAGACGTTTTTGCGTGGAATTATACTGAAATGCCAGGGCTAGACCCTGGAATTACAACCCACAAACTCAATGTGTCGCCTGCCACCAGAACTGTCAAGCAGCCGCCAAGAATCTTTAGACCTGAACTAGAGATACAGATCAAGGCTGAAATTGAGAAGTTACTAGCTGCCGGGTTCATCAAGCCTATTCAACATCCTACTTGGCTTGCCAATGTCGTCCCAGTGAAGAAAAAGAATGGGCAAGTTCGTTGCTGTGTGGACTTTCGCGATCTCAACAAAGCATGCCCCAAAGATGAGTTCCCTCTGCCCAATATTGACACCCTCATTGATGCAACAGCCGGGCACGAGATGTTTTCTTTTATGGATGGATTCAGTGGATATAATCAAATTCGCATGTCTCCAGAAGATGCCATGATGACTGCCTTCAGGACCCCATTGGGCAACTTTTATTACGAAGTTATGCCCTTTGGCCTCAAGAATGCTGGAGCAACCTATCAAAGGGCCATGACAGCAATCTTCCATGACATGCTTCATGATATTATGGAAGATTATGTCGACGACATTGTTGTAAAGTCCAAAGCAGAGCACGAGCACATCGTCCATCTCAGGAGAGTCTTTGAAAGATGTCGGAGGTACAAACTACGAATGAACCCCCTTAAGTGCGCTTTCGGGGTTTCTGCTGGCAAATTCCTCGGTTTCCTAGTACACCGACATGGCATCGATGTCGACCCTCTGAAGGTGAAAGCAATAAAAGAAATGCCCCCGCCTACCTCGCAAAAGCAACTGAAGAGCTTCTTGGGCAAAGTATCGTATGTTCGCAGGTTCATCCCTGCCTTGGCAGAAACCTTAGCACCCTTTGCCCCCCTCTTGAAGAAGAAAACTCCTTTCATCTGGGCAAAGGAACACCAGCAAGCCTTTGAGAAAGTTAAAGAAGCTCTGATTTCGACATCAACTATGGTGTCTCCCCAGCCAGGGATCCCTTTGACCATGTACCTCACTTCTACTGACAAGTCTGTTGGGGCACTCTTGGCCCAAGAGATAGGGGGGCAAGAACGGCCTGTATACTACATAAGTCGTATTCTGAGAGGGGCCGAAACTCGCTACTCCAAAGTTGAGAAGCACTGTCTCGCTCTTGCATTCGCATGCCAAAAGTTCAGACACTATCTCTTGGCCCATTCGCTACAACTTATGACAAGATGTGATCCCATTCGCTTTTTGCTGACTCGACCGGCATTGTCGGGAAGAATGGCTAAATGGTTGCTGCTCCTAGCAGAATTTGAAATTTCTTGCATCACCCCAAAAGCAATCAGGAGTCAAGCCTTGGCTGATCTACTGGCCTACTTCCCGAGCGGTGAACATGAACCCTTGAAAGAAGAAATCCCAGGGGACATTGAGGAAGCAAACTTAGTATCCGAAGAAGGAGAATGGAAAATGAATTTTGATGGCTCCGCAGCAGGAAAGGAAGGTGGTGTAGGTATTGTTTTCACTACCCCTCAAGGCAAAACTTTCTCTCATGCCTACAGACTCGCATTCAAGGTCACCAACAACGAAGCAGAATACGAAGCTTTAGTTTTGGGACTTCTCCTGGCGCTGAAAATGGGGGCAATCAAACTTTGTATTACTGGGGATTCAAATCTAGTAATCAAGCAAACGTCAGGCGAGTTCGCAGTAAAAGAAATCACCCTTGCACCATACAGAACACTTGTCCAAAGGCTCCTTAAAAGATTTGAGGATGTAAGGGTGGAACACCATCCAAGGTCAGAGAATAGGCATGCTGACGCTCTTGCAACCTTGGCCTCCAAGGTCACGATGTGGGGAGAGGATGAACTCAACGTTAAAGTCCAACGGCGCCCTCTACCATGTCCTGTTCTTGACCTTGTCCCTGAAGAAGACACAAGTAAAGATGACTGGAGGAAGCCCATACTCACTCAACTTGACCTTGCTAAGCTTGACCTTGAAAAAGCTCGGGCCCTGGAGCGCTACTATAACAAGAATGGCGAACTATACCACAGAGGTCCTGACGGAGTGCTATCAAGATGTGTGGATAAGACTCTTGCTGCAAAAGTCCTCGAAGCAGCCCACGATCAGTATTGTGGAAGAAACGAGATCCCCCTCTATAGGAGGATACAAAGGCAAGGATATTTCTGGCCAGAAATGGCCAAAGAGGCCAATGATTTACAACAACAATGCAAACAATGCCATAGTCGCCCTGACCCCTCGGAAGCACAGATGGTAGAGCTAGGAGAATGGAGACAGTCATACCTTGACTATCTCAATGAAGGGACCCTCCCTTTAGAAATCAAGGATGCAATTT
The DNA here is from genome assembly GCA_017140935.1 of Hamamelis virginiana. Taxonomy (NCBI): domain Eukaryota; kingdom Viridiplantae; phylum Streptophyta; class Magnoliopsida; order Saxifragales; family Hamamelidaceae; genus Hamamelis; species Hamamelis virginiana. The sequence goes on along the minus strand of JAESVK010001330.1, from coordinate 6,305 downwards.
TAGTAAAAAAAAAGTCTTCCAGATACTTCGTGCACAATGGCCAACTCTTTCGGAGAGGATGGAATGGTGCTCATCTTAAATGCATCGCTCAAGAAGAAATCACTAGAGTGCTGAAGGAAGCACACGAAGGAAGTTGTGGCGAACATCAAGGAGGTACCAAGCTGTTCCAGCACCTTCTGCACTTGGGTTATTATTGGCCCACCATGGAGAAAGACGCTCAAGAATTCGCCCGGAAGTGTCTACCTTGTCAAGTCCATGCTAATCGTATCAAAGCTCCTGCAGTTGAGTTACATAGCCTTTCTACTCCATGGCCTTTCCATACATGGGCCATGGACCTCATAGGTCCCATAGCTCCCTCGGGGCGAGGCAACATATGGATCTTGGCGGCCACGGAATGTTATACTAAATGGGTGGAGGCTATTCCTCTCAGGAGGGCCACCGGTGGAGCTGTAACCAATTTCATTAAGGAGCACATCATCTGCAGATTTGGGATCCCACAAAGGATTCTTTCAGACAATGGCACTCCCTTTGTGAATAAACAAGTGAGAGAACTCTTGACAAAGTACAATGTGGATCATGTGAAATCAACTGCATACTACCCAAAAGGGAATGGCCAAGCTGAAGCTACTAATAAGACTCTACTAAGGATCCTGAGCAGGATGACACATGAGCAACCCAGAACTTGGCATGAGCACTTACCTCTGGCTCTATGGGCCTATCGGACCTCCAAAAGAGGGCCAACGGGGGCAACTCCATTTTCTTTGGTATACGGAGCAGAGGCCATGTTGCCAGTTGAAGTAGCAGTTCCCTCAGCAAGATTGGCTATAAGGAGTGAAGTTGATCCGGACACAAGGTTTCTCGATCTTGAGGCCCTAGAAGGAAAAAGGGAGAAAGCTGAGACACACTTCCAGATGTATCAAAGAAGGATGGCACTAGCTTACGACAAATTAGTACGACCTCGTACGTTCAAAGTGGGAGATCTAGTCCTAAAAGCGGCTGACTTTGTCAGAAGGGGATTACCGGCACCCCACAAGTTCGCACCTAAATGGGAAGGACCTTATGTGGTCGGAGAAGCCAACGACAGTGGGTATTACAGACTTTCAGAGATGAATTCAGAAGTGCTGATGACACCAATTAATGCAGTATGGATTAAGGCTTATCATGCATAGGATAGTCTTAGTCTTTCTTTTGTAAACAAAAATCTCTGTAAGAATACCATACAATGAATTCCCCATTTTGTCAGTACTTTGTGCTTACAATCATCAAAAGAAAAGCAAATACGAAAAAGCCATGCTATCTACCTTGAAGGAACCCCACGCAGGAGGTAATAAAAAAAGAGGAAGAAGAGGCTCAACTCCTACAGCAAGTCAGCTGCTACGATGGAATCCATTTCGGCAAAATACTTCGATACCTCTTCACCCTTAGCCTCGAGTATGCTCCCATATTTCGAGACTTCCCGACGATAACGGCTAACCTCCTCTTCAGCATTCCTCAGGCCATGCTTCAAAGCTTCCAATTTTGCACGGATACCTGCGTATTGCACAAGTGGAGCTACCTTGACCATGTATGGTTTGAACCAAGATACATCAAAACCATTTCTCTCAAGATCTCTCATCCCCTTATCCATATATTCTACGTCGGACGCCGTCAATGATAAAGAAGAGTTAGTAGTCACAAGACGGACCATCTGAGCCAGGACCTCCATAAGAACGTCTCGAACAACATAAGAACGTCTCGAACAGCACTATGCTCCACTAAACACCCTCTCGCTACTCCTTCATGCTTCGAGAATATGCGTCTGACGTAAGAAGCGAGCTCAGCATGTACAGAGAAGCCATGGACATCTACGAGGCCGCCCTCAGGATCCTTTATCACAGGTACTGGCCTATTCCCATGTAATTGTGGGGTACCAACCAAAGGCCTGACATGGGTTTCTGGGAGATTGGCTGCATAAAAAAAGGCATAAGTAAACGGCGTTACTAGCAAGGAGATGGACTGAAAGTTCAGATGTAATACCTGAAGGTGACAAGGGAGGACTCTCAACCTCGAGATTGATCGCTCCCTTCCCCTTCTCGACTATGGCTACACTCTCATCTCCAATGGCGACCTCAGGCCTCGAAGGTGCGACCTCACCCTGGTCAAGGTTGGTGTCATCGTCTATCACAGGAGTAGCCCTTCGGACAACCTCATCGCCCTCATCATCTGATACTACATCCTCAGTCCTAAGGCTCCCAAAAGATTCTGAATCTTCCCTAGGCTCTTCGATTGCACGATACTGAGGCACGTCAATATCGACCCTCTCAACAGGAAACACCAATGGAGTCGAGTCCACGTGGCTCTTTCCTTTGCCATGGACTGGCATGCCCATAAGCTCGTCTTCTGAGTCCTCATCTAAAATCAGTCGTCGCGGAGTAGACGGGGATGAGGAAGATACCATGGTTTCCTAAAAGAAAGAAACATGAGATTGCCTGAATATTGGAAAAAGAGATGGAAAGCAAACCAAAATAAAAGTTACCTCAGTACGTGACTTTTTAACTGCTGTTCTCGTCCCTAGAGGAAGGGGTCGCTTCCGAATTTGTAGAGCTAAAGGAGTAGTCTCCTGAACTGCTGGCAAAGCCAACAAACCCTGTGCATCATCCGCCTCAGAAAGACTGCCCCTCATCTCTTGCTCTCTTGCCCTAGCTTGACCCCTGGTCTTGGGAAGAGGGTCGAGGGGAGTGGGGTCCACAGTTTTGGGTGTTGCAGACTTGGGCACCATTTTGAAAGGTTTACGGGCTATCAGTCGAAGGGCATAATCCCCTCGTAGGATAGGCTCGGCAATGCGGCGATTGGAAGGAGACTTAACAAACTCCCTCAAAGACTGAAGCCTCTTGTTCCAGAACTTAACGTATTCAAAAGTGTTCACGCCCTCGCGACTCATGGAAGGGAATGTAACCCCAAACATGTCCTCAAAGGCCTTTGCCCCATGCCCAATGGTGAATAAAAGGCAAACTACATCAAAAGCGGGGGTCTCAGCACGTAAGCATGGGGTAGACTGGTCGAACCCAAACTGTCGAGCAACTCTGCATGGATGGTAGCCTGTGACACGACGACTTTCCTCAAGATTTTCCTCAAGCAAGACTGGAAGATGGGATGAGAATGCGACTGCCAACATCCTGTAATGAAAGGGTTCCCCTTTTTCTCCTTTGAAATCAACAAATGTTTCTTTCTCCAAAAAGAACTTTGTATAGTGGAGACCTGTGGCTCTGTCAGTATATGGGCGGGCCCGAAAAGCCGAGGCAAGATCGATGAAATCCCTCAAACTACTCTTCGTATTAAGCTTTGACCACCGCGTGGCCCTAGCAAACCTGTTCTGAAACATCTCTTTCACTATCTTACCGTCCACTTCACGAGTCTCGATTCGCTTCTCTGCAAACGTGTGAGGTCGAGGAGCATATTCCGGGAAGTGCTCGAAAACGAACATTTGCAAAAATGCTGCCCCAATAAAGGTGTTGACCGCATAACGACCGACTGATCTCTCCATGTCACCTCTGATGGCATCAAGTCTGACATACAATCCACCAAGGAACAAAGGGGCAAGAGCGAATCTGTGACCCTGGGCTATGAGGATAGCAAAAGGAATGGCTCGAGTATTGATCCCGCCCTCGGGACTCCCCTCCAATACATATCTACATAGCCACATGGTAATGAAAGCTTCAAAATAGCAGTCACTCTGTCTCAAAGGGCCATCTAAAAAAGTTGACGTCTTCTTGGGATCATAATCTCTAAAGAAGTAGCGAACCCATGCTTGCCATGAGTTTTTACGAGGGTCGGCCTCCGGCTTAGCATACTTCGACTTGAACTTAGAAGAATTCAATATGGCCTCCGCAAGGCGATCTTTGATTCTGTTCTCATCAGCAGAAAGCTTCAAATCAGCAATATCATTTCGACCATATACATCCAGGCACATGAGTACGCCCACATCCTCGAGCGAAGGAGTAAACTCACCCCATGATGTAATAAAAGTGTGGGTTTCTGAACACCATCTCGATATCAGAAGGCTAAGGTCGACTTTATTCCTTGCGATATCAAGGGACCTGCTCATGCGAATGGCATGGAGTACCCCAGCGTCTGACAAATGCTTCCTGTACTGATCAACTTTCAAGACATCATCGACCCATTCCTCCCACAGGAATGCAGGGTGTGAGAAGGAAGCGTAATTCATAGGTGACTCTGGAAAATCCCCCCTTTCTACAGAAAATCGAATAGTGGAACTACCCTCAAACGAGATACCTCTTTCTGCTGGAAACTCCTCGTACGGATAAAAACAATCATACGAAGCAGAGGCACCTGCAATTTCGTTTTTATCTGCTGCACTCCAGAAGTTGTCATCAAGGAATGTAGCAGACGACCATCCATCTACCGGTGGAGTATGAGGAATGGTCTTGTCCAAATAAGCAAGTTCACTTACCACTGGGTTGGAGGATGAAGCAAGCACATTCGACATGGTGCAGATTCGGGTAGCAGCCTACTACGCAAAAAAAAAATTGGTGTCCTGAAGCATAGCAGAATCACAAGTCTAGTAATGGCACACAAAATTGCAGGCGTGGTAATGGCATTTGCTAAAAAAAAAAAAATAGTAATCTTACTTGGTCAAGATGAGATGGCCATGATCAAAGAAAAGCCACAGTGGACCGCGAGACAATACGAGGTCGAAGCAAGGCTGGGTCACGGGTGTGGTCCTGGCCAAGTTCGAATGAGCCAAGCTGATTTTGCAAAATTTCAGGCAAGATTGGGCCGCATGTGACTGGGCAGGGTCGAGTTGGCCAAATCTGAGTAAGACTGAAGTCGACTTGGGCAGGGCCGACTTAAGTGGGATCCGGGGAGGGTCGAGATGCTATGTAAAAAAAAAAAAATCAGCAAGTATGGTAATGGGAATGGTCATTTAAAAAAAAAACTTACTTGAGAAATAAGCCAGACCGTGATCAAAGCTGAAGTCGATGCCGCTATGATCAAATGCCACAAGGTCGCGCCAAGCTCAGAAGCACGAGGTCGGGATAGCCACGTGAAGTCGATCTCCCAAAGACTTGCGCTGGTTTGGGTCTGGCTGAAATCGCGCACAAATTCAGTCAATAACGGCACTGTCTGGTCGAGTCTGGGCTGACTTTTGAAAACTGCAAGATCGAAATTAGGAGCACAGGGTCGAGCTTCTAAAAAAAAAAATATAGAAATGGGTTGGGCCAGGCCGAGAGGTCAAAGTCGGCCTTGCGAGGTTGGGTTATGGTAACTTCACGGATCTAAGGTCAATAATGCAAGCCTGGTGGTCCAAATAACAAATTCAAAATAAGATGGGGTCGACGTCACTAAACTCCAAGACTCAAGGTCGGCTTTGTAAAATTTATGGCATATTTGGGTACACACGGGCAAGGTCGAGATTTGGAGCCAAGGCAAAAACGCAAAGGCAACCAATTAAGGTCGCGGGACTGGATCGATATTGGGCCTGGACAGGCGAAGGCAAAATCAAGATTGCTACTGGAGCAAGATTGCGAGATTGACGGTACAACGACGCCGGGTCTGGACTGATTTCTCGGATTTACCAAAGTTGAGACCTAGTGTGAAGAGTCGAGAGGTCGAGGATGGGGCAGCGTGAGGTCGACTTGGCCAAGAATCGAGGTTGAGACCTAAGCCAAGGTCAAACTTGGATAAAGGTGCCAGGTCGATGATGGCAGTGAGGTGTGAGATTTCTGGAAGGTTTTGATATGGCAAACTTATCTCTTACTTTTTGGGATGTTGGGGCAAAATGGTGATTGCGCATGGGCATGAGGGGACTAAGATAAAGTCACATGGCCTGATGTAATGCTAAATCTGATGATGGCATTAAAGAGGGTCCAAAGTCAAAATTGCAAGAGGCTAGATCCGAAATTGATGGCACCCCATCATGGGGTTGAGGTTGACTTCACGAGATCACCCATGAGGCTGTCGGTGCTTGGCTAAAGATCGAAATTTGGGTATGGAAAAATCGAGATTCGGGGCAGAAGCTATGCTGCAAAAGCCAAAGTCGGTGGACCCACTCAAGGTCGACTTTGTGAAATGATAACGGCTGGAATCAAGGTCACAAAAAAATAAACAAATAGATAAATAAATAAATATATATATATATATATATATATACATACCAGCAGAATCGCAGCAATGGGATCAAGGTCGAGGTTGCGCAAATCTGAAACAAGCTCGAGATTAACCCGAGGTCGGCAGCGTGAACTCAAGGTCGAAGTTGGATAAAGATGCCAAAGGTTGATGGCGGCAGTGAAGTAAAGTTGAGTTCT
>JAESVK010001328.1:61277-75977 GCA_017140935.1 Hamamelis virginiana | reverse complement strand
TTTTTAAGCATATTGGGTTAAATTATTTCATAGTTTTCTTTTCTGCTGGCCACGTTTGATTGCCGAGAAAATAAAGGAAAGGAAAAGAAATTATAATTTTGAAATGTTCCATGGCTTTTATTGTGACAGGAACATAGTAACCCCATGACCTATTAAAACGAGGAGAGGATTCATCTCGTTTTGCATCCACTTTCAATTCCAGCCATTGAATCAAGCATTCATTATGTGACAGTATCACCATCTGATATAAATCCAAGAATTGGGCAGAATGAGGTAGAGAGAGAAAGAGAGTAGCAGATTGTGGATGAGGAGAAGAGAGTAGGAGAAGAGAGTTGGATGCCGTTAACACTCCCAGTTAGGCAAAACGCTCACATGGGCTATTGTTTTGGGATTAAGTGATTTCTTGGCCATTGGATTGCCCAATTTGCTATCTATCGTGTCATCATCTCCTTGCTTTGCTTGTAAATGCTAGCAGAGGGGAATGCTAGCAGAAGATCCGAACGCTTAATGAAGACTGAGAGTTTAAATTATGGAAGAAATAAAAGAAAAAAAATGAAAAAATGGAGAGCTTGCCAACTCAGCCCATTGACGGAGGGTTTGGCATTTATTATAGTAATAGATTATATATTTGATTCCATTAATATATATATATATATATATGGGTCAAGTTCCCCTTACACCCTATTTTGACACCTATATTGACACCTCGTTTTCAAAACACTATCTATGATAGATACTTTGACGAACCGACCGTTTGATTCAATAAATTTCTTATGCATATCATAAATACCAAAAATCATAGTGATCCAACGGTTAGATTTTAAGAAATGTCACTATGAAAAATTGTTATGTTTTTAATTAATAAAAAAAATAATAGTTCTTCAAAATGATATTTTTCAAAAACTAACCGTTGGATCATTCCGATTTTTTTCATACATGACAAACATTAGATAAGTATCTAATCTAACGGTCGGTTTCTCAAAATATTAGATCTACAATGGTATTTCAAAACGAGGTGTAAACATAGGTGTCAAAATAGGGTGTAAGGGGAACCTGTCCCTATATATATATATATATATATATATATATATATATATATATATATATATAATTTGGATAACTTGGGGTGAAAAGAAGCACTAGACTGTAATTATAAAACTTTTAGAGTAGTTACTTGAAACATGAAGATCGATGATATATAAAATTATAAATAGGCTTTGAACATAATGAATGGACAGAAGACCTGTTTGGCAACATGTCAAGGTCTATTCCACGTCCATGTCTACAGACAGACAGATTGGCAATTTTCCTCCTTCCATTAATATGAAATTGAAACCAAGACCCATGTTTCAATATCGGTTTTTAAACCGACATCCATAATTTCTAGGTCACCCAAAACAGATTATATATAAATAATTTTGAAATATGATTAATATATAGTGCAGTTACGTATTAAGGGCTCATTTGTATTAACTTTATTTAAAAGACTAAAATAACCTTTTAGAAAACTATTTCTTCATATAATTTTTTAAATTTACATCCATCAAAACTAACTCCGGATATATCAAAATTTTCATACTAAAAGTGACCGTAGTAAAAATAATTGTCGTCTAAAAGTAATTTTCAATCACCCTTTGATCTCTTTACATCAAATTGAGTTTTAAATTCCAAAAGTGATTTTAGATAAAGTCATTTTAAATGGACCTAAGTGTTACCGTAAATTGATTTTGTTAAAGTTAGCAAATGCTGGCAGGATCATTACTCTTATAAGATTTACTTATTCTAATAATAAACTAAATTGTATCAGAAATATGAAGTAATATATAGAATTATACCGTTGGCAGCCTCGTATTCCACCGTTTGAGTTTCTTTCTCCCAAGCTTTCCAACGCTTCATCTGTGTAAGCACACAATTAAAGAGAAGAAAGTGTCAAAAACAAAAACAAAAATGTCTCAATTACTCAAATAAGTCTAGTTCCTCTCCTTGACTTTTTTGTGCATGAGTTTACTTGAGTACCTAAGATCATGACACATCATCTAAAGTGAGAAATGTTTGATATATTTGAATGATGTGTCATGATCTCAAGTAATCAAACAAACTCAAGCACCAAAAAGTCAAACAGATGATCCACACTATAATTAAGCATTAGTGCATTACTATATTTTGGCATTTTGGACTTCTATAGGGTCAATTGCAGAACATATTTTAAAAAATCAAATGTTGGATAAAATATCCATCTTATGAGTGTCATGTCTGCCAAAAATTACGATGATCCAACGGTCGGTTTTTGAAAAAACAGACTGCAAAATTGTGACATTTCGAATGTCATGACTGACCATTGGATCACCGTTATTTTTGGCAGGCATGGCATTCATAAGATGAATATTTTATTCAATGGTCGATTTCTCAAAATATGTTCTGCAACTGACTGTACGGAGATGCAAAATTCCAAAATATATTAAAATAAAGGTTTGTTGGTATAAGAGCAAAATAGGAATTTTGCCCTAATATATGTGATTGTGGAGCGCGGATATAAAGGGGTGGAGTGCGCGCGCACGGATATCATCCGTCTATATTAAACTTAGAAATTTTCTCGCGAGTGTACTGTAAGTTATGCATAAATATTATATAAATTTTCTACAGTATTCCAAATCAACTTAGAAACAATATCTTATATCTAAAGAAAATGAATAGTCCAATTGGTAGTAAGGGTGGGATTTGGAGCGGGATCTCTATTTAAACTTTCAAGATTTTTAGTTAGCATATTGTATATAAAATTATTATAATTAATATTCTTTTACAGTAAAAAAAAATCTAAAAAAAATACAAAGGGAAGAAGGAATAGTCTAATTAAGATTCCTTGAGCTTAGAAAATCAACTACATGTTATTTTTGAATGAACAAAAATAATAAGAGGTGCAAGATGACATGATCAGACCAACCAATCAATAGATCGAAGACTGAAATATACTTGTATGACTCAATGAGGATGTGGAGAGATTCGTACCTTGGCCCTTCCTAAAGCCATTGTGACAACACTGTACACAATCTGCATAACTGCTAACACAAAAATGAAGATACTGAGCTGATTCATCCCTTGTTGTGATATGAGAGAAGTCTTGCCCTGCAAATTAATCATAGTAATATTTGCTTCACATAAACCATGCATCAAATTAATTAAATCACTCTCTCTCTTTCTAGCTCTCTCTCTCGTTCTCTAAAATGAAGGTTGAGAAATTATGTAAATACAAACCTTAGATTCACAGTAATCAGAAGAAGCAATGGTGTCAGTAGCGGCCAATATTCTCTCCGTGGGTACAGATTTACGACAAGGAAGCATAGTGTAGGCAACTTTGTTGGATATGCAGATTTTGGCAACAGATTTTTGGGTTACTGCTAATATTAGAGACATGAACCCCAATAGTATCAAAACTGCACCAAACCCATAAACCACAGTTAAAGTCTATTAAAATGGCCATTAAATAGAGCATCTTCTATGGAATCTCATTAATTTGGAGCTGTTAATGTTAAATTTGGAAGCGATAGTTAAAAAATACTCCAATGGCTATCATCCATAACCCTTAAATTTGACAACAATATCAATGCCTTCCATATTTGAGAAATTTTTTGACAGTGGCCATCTCCCTTGAAACACAATAATATATATATATATATATATATATTCCAATTTTGGTACTGTAGAATTTCTAAATATGAAAAATAGAAGGTGTAAGTCATTCTTTTTCAATACACACCCTCAAAAGTTATTAAAAAATAAAAAATAAATAAAAATTCCTAGACTATAAGAGAGTTTCAAACTCACCTGATTTTAGCTTCTCTACCGCCTCAAACAAGGCAGTCTTCCTGCGTCTTTTGAGCCACTGAACCAGAACAAACCCAAACCCAACATGATCTAAGTCATTAAAAATAAATAAATAAATAAAACCCTCTTCTGTTTGATTATAATTCATGTGGTTTAGTTTTAGTGTATGTATTGATATATTGGTTTTGTAAATACTTACATGGGATACGATATGGATGGAGTGTTCAATAAGAAGTGACAAGAAGATAAAGATGAAGCAAACAGTTGCCAAAGCCCAAGTGGGCGTGTATTGCAGAGAGGCAGAAGAGTTGGCTCCTCCTCCTCCTCCTGCTGCGGCGGCCATATGCGCGAGTTTTTCTTAGAGAAAGCTCGGAGGAGAGATGAATGAAGAAGAAGAAGAAGAATCACAGAATGGATATATATATATATATATATATAAAGAGTTATTACTATTTACTAAGATCGAAGAAGAAGAATAACAAGAAAGAGAAGGAGAAAAGTTAAACTCTTCAAAGCTCAGGACGAGTCTCCGGCAATTGAAGTCTTTTGAAGTTGCACCAGTGAAGGTGGTATCTATGGGTTGACTTGGCTTTTATTTTTGGGCTTACTGGGTCCTATTTGCATAAGCTCGTTCTAGTCTTCTAGATATGCTTTTTCTTGGTGAGACCCACATTTCCTTTTCCTTTCTTTATTAAGCAATAAGTTAGTAGCAGTCCCACTAACTATTGTCGGAACATATTCAATTGGGTGATGTACGATTGCACAAATTTTCAAAATTTTGGCATTATTCTGATCCAAATTATTTGCTTGAGTAGAATGTCATTTGGGATGACAAATTTTGGCAATCACATTCATTGATATCAAATTTGGTATCTCAAATATTACTTGTCATTTTTCATGTCATATATTCTCAAAAATGCCAAAATATAATATAAATTCATTGGATCACATAGATGCCAAAACTTGACATTGATGCCATTTAGGGTCCATTTGTATTAATTTTTCTCAAAATCACTTTAGGAGCTTAAATTTCTATTTGATCTAAGAAGTAGGGTGGTAATAACTTTTAGACAACTTAAGAGGTGATAAGATGGATGGAAAAAAAAATTTATACTAGAAGTGATTGTGGCAAAAGTTAAAGAGCCCTAACTTTTACCACAATCACTTTTACTATAAAAATTTTGATATGTGAAGACATGATTTTAATATAATTTTAAAAAGAGATGTAAAGAAATTAATAGTTCCTCAAAAGTAATTTTATAAAAAACTAACACAGATAGGCTCTTAGGGTCCCAAATTTTAACTTTGGCCCCTCAAATGACATGAATGCAATTTTAAGATGCTCTAATGTATATATACTTTAGATGACCAGATCACTGTATTAAAAAAAAAAAAAAAGACCAGATCATCGGTTATCTCTTTCATATTGGGCTCTTTGTTTTTTGTTTTTTTTTGGAAGTTAGACTAGACTTATGCATCAAATTGTTTTGATTATTTAAAGGAAAAAAGCTATACATACCAAAATTTTGATTTCTTTCTTGTATATGAATTAAATGAATGTGTCATTCTCACCTCAATTTAGTCGGTTCATATTTTAAAAATTATACTTTGAGTTAGGGCTGCAAACGAATCGAGCCAAGCCGAACTTTGGATTGCTCAAGTTTGGCTTGGTCAAAGTTAAAGCTTGATTATTTAAGTTCGAGTCGAGCTTGAGCCTAAGTTCAATGAGCCGAGCTTTGGTAGGATTGAGCTTGACTTATTTATTATTGAGCTTGTTCGTGAGCTATTCACGAACGGCTTAATTAATTTGCAACCTCAAATTACAATGAGGAAAAGTTAAAAATTAATGTAGAAAGCTTAAAGAATGACTTCTATATACTTGGTTTATATTGGAAATAAAAAATTCAAGCCAAAAAAATAAAGTCATGAATATGTGGAGCTTATTCAAGCCTAAATTATAATTTTTTATGAGTCTAAACATAAGTTTTTAATGAGCTTGTTCATGAGCCTACTAACAAGCTTGTTCATGAACACAAACGAGCCGAGCCAAGGTGTACTTGAGCTTGGCTTGTTTACTAAATCGAATGTGTTTGCGAGCCGCTCGTGAACGGCTCGGCTTATTTGTAGCCCTACTTTGAGCTCTCATATAGGAAGTTGACACTCAACACCATGGAGAACTAAATGTGTTATGTTAACATAATGATTAATATGATAATTAATATAATTATATTATATTTATCATTCATGCATATTGTAATGGATGAAAATTGACGGCTAATATATATATGATCCTATCAGCACATGTTCACTTTTGCTTATAGGTGATTGTGAGATGTATTTTTTGAAAAACTAACTGTTTGATTAGATACTATGCATATGTATGTCAAACATGCCAAAAATCACAGTTATCGGGTCGGTTTTATCTAATCCAACGGTTGATTTTTCAAAATATACATTTCACAAATTCCTATGAGCTTTAAGTCAGCATGTACTTGCTAGATTGAAATTATTTATATATATACCAAAAGTAAAAATGGATATTTGGCCAAAAGTCCTATTTCAAAATTATCTATTGGCTAAAGTCCACCTATATCTTTGTTTCTTCCTAAAGTCCTAACTAAAAAAAATTTAACTGCTCTAGTCCCTTCTTTGAAAATCAATTTATTTTATGGACAAAATTGCCCCCGATCCTTTCCTTTTCCTTTTGTCCTCCTTTTTTTTATCTTCTTCATCTCCGATGAATTTCGTAATGCCTCCGACGGCGGTGGAATTGCTAACAAATGTAATGAACTGTCGGCAATGGCTTTAGAAAATTCTTCGATTTCCTCTCCGTCATCGCTATTTGTTGTCAAATATTCTTCTTCGAAATCAAGGTTTCCTCATGAATTCGATGGAGAAATCATTCTCGCTGGCCACATTGGAGAATTTAGATCAACTAATTGATTTCTTTGGTAATTTATGCTCCAGCTTCGATCACGTTTCGACGGCTCGCTGCTCCAGCTTCTGTTTCTCAAGCTTTATTATTCAGTTTAATTCAAATTTTCTATATATTGAAAGTTCTTGAATGTGTCATTGTAGGTCGAGGGTTTTGAAACTGAAAATTTAACGTATATGAACAACAAATTTAGGTTTATATTTGAAACGATCGTTTAACGCTTCGTAGTCTATTTTTTTCATCTTATCTACTTATTACCTTCTAATTAATATTCTTATATACATGCGGTGGTAACTACTGGGCATAGGGAGATTGTGAAGGAATTGGTGCAATTAATGATAGAAAGAGAGTTGGGAATACAAGAGGATGGTGGCTACACAGCTCTTTTGGTTTCTGCCGCTGCTATAATTGGAATCAAAGAGATGGCAGAATGCATTTTTCTGTTTGGTTGCTAGAAAAATGTCGGAAAAAGTATTTTTATTTTTGCAAGCGTAGTGAAAATTTTTGTTTGGTTGGTGAGAAAATGGAGGAAAAAGAAAGAGATTGTTGTTTTTTAAAATTTTCGATGTAGTGAACTGCGATTCCGGCGTAGGAACTCGGGGTTCCGACGTAGGAACTCGGAATTTCCGGCGTAGTGAACTTCGGGGTCCGGCATAGAAACTCAAGGTTTCATCATTGTGAACTTTGGGGTGTGATGTAGTGAACCTGGGGGTTGGGGTGTAGGTGGCGTTAAAGGTTGTTAGGAAGGAGGGGTATTTTTGTCCAATTCATGCCAAAAGAACTTCCTTTCCTGATATGGCTCTTGAAGAAAGAGGATCTTTCACTCAGGCTTCATATCAGGAGATGACAATGGTTTGTACTGCGTACAAGACCAAGTCTCCTGACACTCCTGACCATGCAATTGCCCAGGCACTAGTTGTTGGTTTTACGGGTCAATTGAAAGGTTGGTGGGATAATTATCTTAAACAAAATGAACGTGATTCCATTTTAAATGCTATTAAAACTGACACACTTGGCATCTCTATTAAAAATGAAGATGGAGAAGATATTCAGGATGCAGTTGCAACTCTGATCTTCGCCATTACCAAACATTTTATAGGAGATCCATCAAAGATAAAAGATAAGACTGCAGATATTTTAGCAAATCTAAAATGTCCTAAACTTCAAGACTTCAGATGGTATAAGGATATCTTTCTCACCAAAGTGATGATGAGAAATGATTGCAATCAACCATTCTGGAAAGAGAAGTTTATAGCAGGTCTTCCAAACTTATTTGCTGATAAGATTCGAACAAAACTTAAAGATCAGAATAATGGGACTATCCCATATGATAATCTGACCTACGGAAACATAGTCAGTACAATCCAAGCCGAAGGCATTGCTCTTTGTACTGATTATAAACTTAAACAACAAATGAAGAAAGAAAAAATAGAAGGAAATAAAGAATTAGGTTCTTTCTGTGAACAATTTGGTTTTTCTTCTCTATCCCTTGCTCCTTCCACAAGAGCAAAGAAAAAAGAGAAAAGAGCCAGAAAAAGAACTGGTACTACTAAGAATACTAGTAATACCACTTCTAACTTCTATAGAAAACTTTCACAAACTCGTTCTAGGAATTCTAGAAGAATTTCATAAAAAACCTGGTCAAAACTTTATGGATAAATAGCTCCAACCCTCATCTAGTAAATCAAATAATAAAACCAATAACTCTCCAAACAAGTCTCCAGGAGCTTGTTTTAAATGTGGAAGAATAGGTCACTATTCAAAATAGTGTCCTATGAAACAAAAAATAAATGAGCTTGATATTTCAGAAAAACTTAAGTAACTTATGAGTATCCTTCTCTATCCAGAAGAATCTGATATAGAAGAAGAAGGACTACAAGTTGATGAAATATACTCTTCAGCTGCAGAGAATGATGATTCTCAAGAATCTGAAGGAGATATTAAAGATAACTGTAAATGTATTAATATCTTAACTAAAGAACATGATATTCTCATTGAATTTATTGATGAGATAAAAGATCCTGAAAAACGTAAAGAATATTTAATTAAATTAAAAGAAACTCTAAAGTATAATAATCAACCCAAAACTAATAAAACTTCTTATAACCTTAAAGAAATCTTTGATAGGTTTGAACCTATTAAAGAAGATAAAAGTGTTACTATAGGGGACCTAAAGCGAGATGTAATCCAATTGAGAAAAGAATTGAAAGAATTAAAGAATAATAGTGAGAAAGATATTAGTGATTTAAAAATAAAAATCACTAGACTTTCTCTCAAACAACAACAGGATAGGGCTTCCTCCTCAACAGAAAAGGTCTCATCCTCCACAGATGATGAATCAGAACAATCTGATCACAAAAAAATTGAGAAAGATGATCCTTTCCTCAATTTAATAACTAGAATAAATTATCAAAAATGGCATGTTAGATTGACTATTATTATTAATAAAGAATATGAAATTGACACCATAGCCTTAATCGATTCTGGTGCCGATCTCAATTGTATACAGGAAGGACTTGTTCCTATTAAATACTTTGAGACTACAAAAGAAAGATTAAGCACAACCAATGGAAATAAACTTCAAATTAACTATAAACTTACCAATGCACATGTGTGCAATGGAGGAGTTTGTATCAAGACACCATTTATCCTTGTCAAAGACATAGGACAAAATGTAATCTTAGGAACTCCATTTTTAAACCTAATCCAACCTTTCCAGGTTGATAATAAAGGAATACAGGCTAATTTTATGGATAAACAAATCGTTTTTTCATTCATTAGCCCTCCACAATTAAAAAATTTAAATCTTTTAAAAACTTTATCAATCTTTCCTGAGCTCAATGTAATTGAAAGAAAGACTAATCAATTACTTTTCCTTAAAAAGGAAATTGCTCACAGAAAGATTGAAGAACAATTAAATCATAGAATAGTTCAACAGGAGATTGTTTCTTTCCAGAAGAAATTAGAATCAGAAGTTTGTTCTGATCATCATAATGCCTTTTGGGAAAGAAACAAACATATTGTAAAACTTCCCTATGTCAAGGACTTTTCAGAAAAGAGTATACCAACTAAGGCAAGGCCAATCCAAATGAAAGAAGAACTTTTGAAACATTGTATTGAGGAAATTAAAGATCTCCTCAAGAAGAAGCTTATCAGACCAAGTAAATCTCCTTGGAGCTGTGCAGCTTTCTATGTTCAAAAAGCAGCAGAACTTGAAAGAGGTGTACCTAGACTTGTAATTAATGATAAGCCCCTCAATGATGTACTGCAATGGATTAGGTACCCATTGCCATACAAACAAGATTTAATTCAAAGACTTTCAAATGCTAAAATATTCTCAAAATTTGACATGAAGTCAGGATTTTGGCAAATCCAGGTTCATGAAGAAGATAAGTACAAAACAGCATTCACAGTTCCCTTTGGACACTTCGAATGGAATGTAATGCCTTTTGGTTTAAAAAATGCACCATCAGAATTTCAAAATATTATGAACGACATTTTCACACCATACATTAACTTCACAATTGTTTATATTGATGATGTATTAGTGTTTTCTAGTTCCATAGAACAGCACTGGAAACATCTCAATATTTTCTTTCATATTATCAAACATAACGGACTGGTATTATCAGCTAAGAAAATAGAACTTTTCAAAACTAAGATTAGATTCCTAGGATATAATATCCACCATGGAACTTTTCTTCCCATTGAACGTTCAATTGATTTTGTCAATAAGTTTCCTGACATAATCAAAGAAAAAACTCAACTTCAGAGGTTTTTAGGATGTTTGAATTATATCTCAGACTTCTTCCCAAACCTGAGTCAACTTTGTGCTCCTTTTAGGAAAAGGCTTAGGAAAGACCCCCCAGCTTGGTCAGATGAGCATACCAGAATAGTAAAAACTATCAAACAACAAGCTCCTAGGCTTAAGTGTCTTAGCATCGCTAATCCAAAAGCCTTTAAGATTGTTCAGACTGATGCCTCGGGTATAGGATTTGGAGGAATCCTTTTACAAAAAGAAGATGATAAAGAAAAAATTGTCAGGTACCATTCTGGTACTTGGAGTCCAGCACAACAAAATTATTCAACTATCAAACAAGAAATTTTGTCAATTGTTTTGTGCATTACAAAATTTCAAAGTGATATCTTAAATCAAAGATTTTTAGTCCATGTTGAATGCCAAACGGCTAAATCTGTTTTACAAAAAGATGTAAAGAATCTGGCATCAAACCATATTTTTGCCAGATGGCAAGCAATATTATCTATTTTTGACTTTGAAATAGAATATATTAAGGGAGATTCGAACTCTGTTTCAGACTTCCTAACCAGAGAATTCCTTCAGGGTAACCGTTCAGATGCCCCCTAAAGGAAGAGGTGACGGCAAGCCAGTTGCTCCACCAAAACCCCAAACTCAGAAATCAACTGTCCAACCAATAGCTACAGAATATTATACTCGCACAATTGCGGGAAAGCAGAAGAAATCATGGGCAGACATTGCCGATGAAGAAGAATCTCAAGGACTTCAACTGTGTTCTCAGAGCACACCAGAACGATGGGCTGCACAAAGTGCAGTTTGCAAACAATATTCTCAGGAACAATACATGACACTTGCTCAAGAGCAAGGTTCATCAGCACTTGTCAAAACTCAAACTTTTGCTGAAGCTACGGCTTCAAAATCAAAAGCAGTAGTGGAGGCTCCTCGCCCCACTCCAACTTTTAAATCAAAATATTTTAAAAAACCAGAACACTTGATCATTGCATCATGTGAAAATGAATTTGAGGGACTGGGCCCTCAAGATATTGCAAAGAAACTCTTTTCCCCAGTATTTCAGTATCACACCACAGAGTTTGATAAAACCCAAAAATTTTATGAATTTATCTTGGTGGATACTAAATCAGCAGCTTTTAAGCATCATCTTGATGTTAATGATGGAAATGAAAAAACTCATTCCACTTGTAGAATCCTTCAAGTCCTCTCGCTCTCAGCTTGGGGTCAAGAACTCTATAGGCCCAAGAGGTTTTCTGTACCTTTTAAGCCTCCCTCTTATAACTATTTTGATTACCAAATGGCTTCGTTCAACACTCTTTACTTCTAGAATAAAAGCTTCCGTCATACATGGATGTTTTTTTTTTGATAAAAACTTTAAACTTGAAGTTCCTAATTGGTTCCTATATTGGTGGAATCATTTTGGGCCTTTACCATAAATTTTCCCTCCCCAAATCCTTGAAGGATATCAAATCTTTCAAGAAAAAATTCGCCCTCCTATTCATCAATTTCTCTATCCTAAAATGTTCCTATTCTTTGGACATTTTAGTTTAGCTTGGACCATGTATTGGAAATATAATCTCCATGAAACAGAAGAAAAAGATTATATGCCATCTCAGGCATCATTGGTAAGAACGTTTCATGTCAAATGGTGGGACGGCTCACATACAAGCCATATCCTCCCAGAGGCAATCAGAACTTGGTTCAGTCAGCACCCGGCAATCTCCAATTCTGGATTAGGAGAAGCATCCAAGGTTCTACTGAACAAAAATAAGATCATGCATAAACTAGCAACTTCTTCTTCAACATCTAATACAGATTTGAAGAAACAATTATTATCAGCACTTTTAGAACTTGAAGATAATGATGAAGCTGTAGCAGAAGACTCTTCTGATTCAGTAACAGACTTAGGTTTGGATGATGAATCTATTCAGACCTACAGAATACAAAGGAGTGTAGACCTACTGTATAAATCTGGTAGTGGATTTGTCTCCATACAGAATCAAAGAATCCAAGGCACCGAAAGTGGATTTGTCTCCACTCGGTGACAAGAACTTGTCAGATGCCGAAAGCAGGCACGCGTAACGACCAAAATCAAGAAAAGAATAATTGCTACAGTAAAAGTGAGCACTATTTAACACTGTAGCAGTCAGAGAAGTCAAAAAGAATTCAAACAGTCGGATCTTGTGACCGGCAAAAGGAACTGTATCCATGAGAACTCAGAATTAACTTTATAAGGCAGATGCCTCTTCTCATCCTATATAAGGAGAGTCGAATGCATTTGAGAAGGGAGGTCTTTACACCCCTTCCCTTCCGAAGATTGTAAGCCTCACCCTTAACTCCTCTCAAACCCTTCATAGAGTTTGATCAGAACTTATCCAGTATTAATTTCTTTGTAAGTTTTTACTGTTTTATAAATATATGAACTTTTGAATTTTCTTTTATCAATTGTTTTACTTATTGTTGTTTTAATTTGCTTATTGCTTGTTAACTGTTTTAATTTCTATCTACTCTTGGGTAACGAATGGTTATATATATATATATATATATATATATATATATATATATATATATATATATATATATATATATATATACAGAAATTCTGAGGTAAGGCCGGCCTTATTTTTTTTGTTTACGGTCTCTCCAAAACGACATCGTTTTGGACCACTTTCTAAAAAAAAAACACAAAGCAGCTGGGAGGGAACCGTAAAAAACATTTGGGGTTTGGGATTCAAACTCAGCCAAATTTGGGGATTTCAGGTCTCTTCTTCGAATCTCTCTCTCGCCGTTCAACATCAACTCCGGCCGCCGGCCGCCTGTCCGTCCCTGCTCGTCGCCGGCCCAACAGTCCGTCCCTGCTCTTCTTCATTCTCTCCCTCCACTCCCTAACAGCTCGTCGCGCCGGCCCAACAGTGGATTCTCTTTGCTCCGCCGCCGCTCCGCCGCTGCCGAGAACCCCCAACAAAGGTACGTTTATCAGAACCCTTTGTCTCTCTTCTCCCCCACGGCATTTTAGGGTTTTTTTGTTCTGTTTTTTTTTTTTTTTTTTTAATAACAGTTGATAACACCTTGATGCTAACAGTTTTTTTATAACAGTTGATAACCCTCTGTCTCTCTTCTCCCCCACGAAAATGCTTGTGGGAGGTTTTAAGTAATTGATCTTTCAAGTCTGGCTTGATTGGATTTTAATTTGTGATTTAATTATTATTCTGATTCTTATGTTTGATTTTCTTTGACTTGTTTCTTTGTTAAGAAATAATTCAGTTCAATATTTTTTAGAAAAGCACTGATATGTTGTTACTATTGTAATTATAATTGCCTAATTACTCTCTCCTGCTATATGTATGTATGCGTGTGTGTAGGTGTTTGTTTGTCTGCCCATGCGTGTTTGTTAAAATGACTAGCTAGTTCTGTTTTGTTGGCCTAAGATGGTTAAGCGAAAATAGAGAACATGCTGGTGGAGAACATGGGCATTGATTGAATTAAATTTCTTCACCAATTTTCTTCTGCAGGTTGCTTAGTTAGGTTAATAACCGGCTGGGCTATAGTTGCCAATAATTCAGGTTACTATTTCATCGAATTCTTAGTGTCTACGTAACCTATAGATTTGTATTTTTCCTCCACTTAAGAAGACTGATCCTACTCAGAAAACTGTCATAATCCATTAATCCTAGGTCTATTTAGCATTTTCCTATTGGCCAGGGGCCTTTTGGCTTATTGCTTTTGTTATTATCATTCTGCACCAGAGCTAGTATTGTGTCCAATGTCTGATTTGTGGAAGGGGCCACCTGAACCTAAGTGCAAACTTTCAGAAACTGTTAGAAACCTTAATTTTTGTTCAATAAACTTTATTTGGTTGTTAATCAACATTTTTCAGGAGTGTTGGTTCTGAGACATAATTTAATTGATTTGATCAAAATTGGATGGAGCTGAATGAACTATTGAACTAATTGAATTTTTTTTTTCTTTCATTTCTGTTATTGGTTGCTTCAGTTTGCTAGCTAGTGAATATTGTTTTTACAGGGCTTCAGTTGAGCCACGAGGTTTTAGAAAGTCTTTTATTCTTGGACTGGGTAAAATTGGAACATGCTTGAATTTGGATAGTAGTTCTTTAGTAAACCATCTTGAAGTCTCTTTTCATGTATTGTTTATATGTATCTTTTTTTCCTCTTTT
>JAESVK010001328.1:28293-41277 GCA_017140935.1 Hamamelis virginiana | reverse complement strand
TTTTTTAGCTTCAAGTCCCTCATATAAGTTTCATAACACATAAGTCCAAAGAGAATTCACATAACCCATAAGGTCCTTCACTTTTTAAATCTTGCTGGACAAACTCCACAAATTTTTCTAAAAGACAATTTAATCCATTTTAAATTCCATTTTCATTTAATATTTATATCTTAATTTCCTTTGTTGTTTTTCTCCATTTTTTAATGTAATTCAAATTTGAATTTGCTGATTTTTTTTCCATTTGTTCAATCTAATTCAAATTTGAATTAGTTACAATCATTCATTTTACACTTCTTTCTCTATTATGCTCAATGACTTAAAAATTATCAGATTTAACATAAATTGATTGGTGATCTTGATAATCTAGATGACCAAATTTTTGTAGCACTATTCAATTTAATTGACCAAATTTTCATATTTGTCAAATAATCTCTTAAAAAGAAAATGACAATTTATGTAATATCGGATAGTTGAAATGTTGCAATTAACAGAATTTGAATGAATAAATCTATCATATAAAGAGAACAAGATTCTTAACATGCTAATATTTATTCCCCTAAATTAATCCTTTAAAGAAACAATTATCCAAAACACCCTATTTTATTTATTCATCTTGCTTTTGTTTTTATTTTCATTTTTTGTTTAAAATTCTATTTCTCCATCTAACTCTCTAATCACTATCTCTTTAAATTCAAAATTTTAAATCAAATTACATTTATTATATTTTAAAATGAGTAATGCTATACATCGCTACAACGAATCACTACAAGTATCGCTATAAGAGATAAATGAGGGTAGTTTTGGAAAATCACAAATGGGTAGTTTTGAAAATCCACAACATTTGTCTCTTGTAGCGATTATTGCAATGATACCTTGTAGCTATGTATAGCATTACTCTTTTAAAATTCTTATAAAGGACTATTCTTTAACCTTTTTATATTTAATTTATTTGCTGTAAAAAGAAAAACATAAAATCTCTTACAAAGTTGGACAATTTTATATTTGGGCCCAAATTATATAAAATGTCTGGGCCTTAGCGGATCAAATCCATGTGTTAATTCTGGGCTTGATAGGCCCATTGGACTCAATTGAACGAAGGCAGCGTCGACCGCCAACCTGTTGCCGCCATTTTCTGAATTCAAACTTCAAAAAGAAATCCTATGCTATGTTCTTCTGTATTTAAAACACCTGAAACAGAAACAAAAGTGAAAAATCGTTTTCCAAGCTTTTCAAAACAGAAACACATTTCGAAATTATCCCCAAATTCACACTCACTTGTGATTCCTCAACATGGATATTAAATACACCCCCTTACCAGGTACTTTTGTTTTTTTTTTTGTCAATCTCTCTCTCTTTCTCATGTTTTACGAAATCTTATAAATTGTTTTTAAAAAACAGGTAAAACACAGCCTTTGAAGTTGAAAACAAACCGAAAAATTGCTGAAGCAACCAAACCCAATTCGAAGGAACCTCCAATAGCCAAGTAATCAATTAACCCAACTTCTTTTTCTTCTTATTCATGAATTTGTTCTCTAACTTCTCTGTTTCAGGCCAAAGCGAGTTTTCGGTACAACTCGAAACGCAAACATTCCAGTAAAAACTGCAATCGAGAAGCCTATAATCAAACCCTCAACTGGAATCTCTCAAAAACAACCGAAGTTGTCTCGATCGACTGTGAACACAATCGATGGCGCCATAACTCATGCAACCGAAGGTGCAGAGAAGAAATCCCCTGAAAAGAACAGAGCAAGGGTGAAAAAGATGAGTGTTTGCTTTCAAGAAGAAATTACAGAAATCCCCACCAAAGTTTCATCAGAGGAGAATATTGTTGGGCCTCGAACTCCAGTGCCATCGCTTTCTTTGAGTAAACTGAAAATCGTGGGCACACCATACCATAGTGCAGAGAATTGTAGCAAATGCCGGTTCGATAGGCTTGAGACTTCATCATATTGGCTTGGTCAGATCAAGTTGGCAGAGTCCGTGGGAAAGCATTTCGTCTCTGCAGTTTTTTTTCGACTTGCCTTCGAATGCAAAGCCGAGGTTTGCTGTTTTTCTCATGGAATCTGGTTTTCTCCTTATAATTTTCCTCGTATTAAGCCATCTCCAATCATGAGTAAAAGATTCATTTGATACAAGTTTGAATCAAATATTGGAACTGCAATTTAACCTGTTTTTACTTAAATTTGAATTTGATTGAGGTTTTGAATATGAATTGGAGATCCTCTTGGAAACCTAGTTTTTAGCTTTTGAATTTCAAAGAAAATTGCTTTTCCATGCAAAATATTTCCTACATTCACTAAAGTTTCTTCATCTGGACCTCAATTCTCAAACATTAGCAGGAAAAAGGAACAAAGAAAAATTTTAAAATTGCTGAAATTTGCTGAAAATTTGATTCTTATCTTAATCATTTTAATCAAATTAATACTTCTCGGAAAAAAAAAAAAAATGAAACTAGTCTTCCAAGGAAAATTGTCGGAACATTTTTTTGTCACTTATTGACATTTTGGCTGCTTCATTGTTAGCCCATTAGGAACCTCCGCATTGAGCTCAAACGATATATGGCGCGGCATGAGCACTTATCTGCACAGCCAGAGTGGAGAGATGTTTCACTCAGCTATGGATTATTGAAGGAGGAGAGCAGTCCGGGAATGGTGGATTCGGGTCTTGGAAATGCCGGCAGAAGTGATACTGCCAGTAGTGATCTTGGTCAAGAACAGAATGCACTAATGGAAGAAACCATTGAACAACCCAAGATCCGATAACAGTTGAATAGAATGTTCTTAAAAGTTATGGCAAAGAAGAAGAAAAGATATAGATTTTTAACGTTTTGGGAGGAAGAAAATTGAAAATCTATTAATGTGCTTTGATTCAGCTGTTTTTGTATATGTTGTTACTACTTATTTCTTATATTTACAGTGGTTTGAAATAGGTTGCCGTATTGAAGTGTTTTGTTGTTTTTCCGAATTATTAATTTATGATGGTAAAATTTTAATGTTTAAAATGTGTCAATGTGATATATATACATATGGAAAATTCTATACCTCCTAAAAATTTGTCCCAAAAGTCTGTTCTAAATAATGTGGCATTCTCTAATCTTTCTTTTTTTTAGTAATTTCTTTCTCCATAATGAATGAATGAAGGATTATGATTTATTTGGAATGCTATTTGGGAACTAGGGATGTCAACGTGGCGTGGCGTGGCGTGGCGGGGCGGGGTGGGTTTTTGCTTTCCCAATCCCGTTCCGTTAATAAAAATCATTTTCCAAGCTGTCCCAATCCCAACTTAAAACGGGACGGGACGGGGCAATAATTATGCGGGACGGGTCGGGTTTTCCATCGGGTTTAAGAAAATAATTACAATATTTTTAAAATTTCAATTTTATTTTATTTTGGAATGAACCTTAACCATAATTTCAAGAAATTTTGATTTCTATCTTGAATTATAGTTATTTGTAGTTAAAATATATATTTATACACACTAACTTGGTGAAAAGAATAGAAAAAAATAGAAATAATAAAAATCTTAAAACACTAAATATTGTGAATAAATTGAAAATATTTTAGTATAATTACATTTACATAGATATTTAGGGCGGGGCGAGTTGGAGAAGTCATATCCCATTTCCGTCCCAAACCCTATAGGGTATTTAATTTTTTTCCCAAATCCTATAGGGTTTTCAAATCTATTTCCCAAACCCTTCCCAATAGGGGCGGGGCGGGGCGGGGCGGGTTACCCTTTTAACCCATCCCATTGACATCCCTATTGGGAACAATCTTTTGAGATATATAGTATTACTGCATATACATATAGTGAAATGATTCTGTCAGCATTTCAAGTATTTTATGGCCATTAGATCTTTCTCTATGGTTGAGATTTAACGATCATGGAGTGTTTGCTAACTTTAACACAAAGTTAGTAAATGCTGCCAAGATCATTACTCTATATATCAGTCCCGATCTAATCAACATATGTTTACATAAATTATGTAAGCACCAAATGCAACCTTTTGCTTGAACACTCTCACATGTTCAACCCATAACCTTGCCAAAAAAAGAAAGTAAAATTAAAATTTGTTCTATACTACTGGGCAAAAACACTTTACATCTTTGTACTTTTAATTCCGACACTTTACTCCATGTACTTTCAATATAACAGTATGCACCTTTCTGTTAGTTGGCCGTCTATTTTCTTATAAAGATTATGTTATGTGCCATGCGACTCCATTTTTCCTGAAAAAAGGACGCAAGTGCCCTTGGTCCTATGTAACCCAAAAAAAAAACACACACACACACTTACCCGACTCATGAATCCATAATCCCTCATTCTCGTATTCTCCTGCCAAATGTGAACACCCATGCAGCCCTTCACCCACGAGTGCTTACCTCTCAATCTCTCTATATTCTCTCCCTCACAACTAGTAAGAGCCGATTGTCGGGCTCCTCCATGCTGGATTGCTGGTGAACCGCGTTGTTATTGGGTTCCCTCCTTATTGTGTTAATTTTTGGGCGCTGATATATTTTAACAAAAATGCTATACAATCAGAAACTTTAACTCAAAATTAAAAACTACCTTGATGTATCATGTTTTGAGTGGTTTAGTCATTATGTCAGATAGATTCTATCTTTTTCACACACCACTCAAAGCATGACACATCATACTGGTTTTTAATTTCGGATTAAAGTTTCTAGTTGTATAGCATTTTTCATATTTTAATTAAGAAATTAAAATCAAATTTGGTTGAGTACGTGGGGTGCAGCTGGCCTTCAGAGGCTTCCATGAGAAGTCATTTGAAGCCAATACGTTGGCTAGGTGAATGCTCTTTTGTTTCTCTTGAACTGCTACAGAAAAACGATTTTAATTTATTTATTTCTTTAATACAAAGGGTATAATGGTAAGCTACCCTCATCAGTAAGCGCCGTAAGTCTCTTTTTCATATTTTAAAAGTACAGGAGGTAAAGTATCAGAATTAATAATACATGTGTGCAAAGTGTTTTTGCTCGATAGTACAAGGGAGCAAATTGTAATTTTCAATAAAAAAGGTCTACACATTCTAAAGAAATTAAACAATCGTTAAGATGAACATACCCAACAAATTCACCTCCTCGAAATAATGATTGCCAATTTCAGGAGTTCACCAACCAACCTTATTCGTCCCTTTATCCATTGAGTATGCTCCAGATGAATCGGTTCATCATACTATCTTACAACTATGATTCATATAATCGATTTTTATGAGTGTAAAGGTTTGTAAAAGTAGGATTTATGTAAAATTATAAAGGTAAAAAAGAGATGATGCGTGTGGAAAAGAATTTAATTTAGTTTATTTATGTAATATTATCCTGAATAGTAATTTTTTCAGACGATAAAATAGTAATAAAATTTTTTACTAATTAATGGGAGTAGTTAGCAATTTTTGTGGTGCAAATAGAATCATCCTTGATTTGATTTGATTATTTTCTTTTTCAAGAGATGGAAATTTACTCTTACCTTAATCCCCTAAAATTAATAAATGAATATTAATATGCTTTCAAGTGCTCAAATTCTTATCAAGAATTCCATTGGGTTTATGAGCTACACAAGAAGAGGTAGCCATTTCCTTCCTCCTTAAATCCTCCCTACCCTGATAAATGCGGGACTCGAATCCAGGTCTATGGTACAACCCAAGAGACTTTACCAGTAAAGCTAGCGAGCACCTTCAAGTAAGAATATATATCACACATAAGTTATCGTCCCTTAATATTAATAAATGAATTTTGAGGCGATTGCATGAACTCAAACTTAAATTTTCTATTCTAAAAATGAAGATACTTGTCATTTGGACAAATGGCCAATCGACCATTGCCCCATAGTAACTTTATTGAGAAAAAAATTAAAAAAAGGAAGGACCAGCAAAAGCTACTTATTCAGTTTTTGAGAATATATATATATATATATCTGGCACGCCAAAAATCACAGTGATTTTTGGTATAATGTAATGATCCTATCATAATGTAATGCTCAAATCCTGCAACCTATAATATAATGGGAAAGGTTCTCTTTACCATTCTTTTTACCATTATTTCTACCATATATTCATTTTTAAATCACGAATGTTAGTTGACTATTTTGCGAAATGGACCGTTGGATTAGATACTCTTCTTATACGAGTATACATGTCAAAAATCACATTAATCCAATTGTCATATTTTAAAATAATTCATTGTAAATTAAAATTAAAACTGCAATGTTTCTAATTATAATAATTTTTCACAGTGACATGATTCAAAAACCAACCGTTGGATCACTGTGATTTTTTGACATATATGATATAATTAAGAAAAATATTTAATCCAACTGTTGGTTTCTCAAAATATTAAAACGGATGACAGAAATAATGGTAACAAAAATGATAAGAAGAACGTGACCCTAATATAATAATGTAATCATATTATAATAATATATGGTTGACATAGTTCACATACGCCAATATTTAACGGTGCAACATTTTTGACTTTTGAATCAACGTTGAAGATTTTGAAGTTAAATAAGCTTAAAGGTTGCAGAATCGTACCCGCATCTTAACGTTACATTAAATTTATTGGTTAACTTTGAGGGTGACATCTGTAACCTTGTAGCCTTGTAGTAGGATGGGCATTGGGTTTCAACTTTCAACAACACTAGAATTTTATATTGAATGAAGTTTTGAATTTTCTATCTATTGTTGAATCGAATGTCCTTTCCAACTTTTGAAGTCTCCCCCACCACAAACCCCTTTTTTTTAACACGTAATTCCCAATTTTATAAGCAATCCTCAATTTTTTTACAGTCCCCAATACCAAATTGTTGATGGAATATCTAATTTATCAAAAAAATCCTCAATACCCATATTTGCACAGTATCCCCATGTGTACACATAATCCCTAAAATTAAACACAATCCTCAATCCCTAAATTTATACACAATCTCCAATTTTTCTAATAATCTTTAATCCCAATATGTCACATCATGCATGTCATTCAATGTCCCCCTAGATTTAACATATGTCATTCAATGTTTTCTAATCCCCAAATTTATACACAATCCCCAACTTTTTAAGAAGACCGTACCAAATTTTGACCATTTTAATGTGTTTACGCTAAAAAACATCGGCCAATTACAGTTGGACATGTGGCATTTAATTGGGATTTATTAGCTAAATATATTTGGTTGGACGCGCGGCAAACTGCTAATAGAAGTCTCAGTTAATTAGAGACCAAGTCAAATAGGAGATAGAAGTGGGACATGTGGCAAGTTATTAGAGGAAGTTCATTGAGAGTTGGTTACTTTAGAGATAATAACTGAGAAGTTCTAGCTATGCTAAGAGACCACGTTTGAGAAGAAAACCTTAAAACCACGTTCTGCTAATTGGAAGATCATCATGGAGCAGCCACGATCAAGAGAATGGATAGATCAAGGAGATCATAGGGAAGCCATGATCGGAGAATGGAGCAACACAAAACGGTTAATGATCATGGAAGAGCAGTTTTCAATCGTGAAGCTATATAATCAAGATGGAGTGTAACATTCTCAGCCCCAACAACTTCAACAATCAAACTGCAAGCATCAAATGCCTTGCAATTTTCTTTCTTACAATCAATTTCGTTCAAGCTTTTATTTTAGTTCAGCATTGTATTCAATTTTGCATCCAGTATCGTTTTCTTTCAAGCATTTATCATGACCTACAAGGAATTGGTAAGTTCATCGTTTGTAAGTATTTTAATTTCATCAATGAAGTTTAAGTTCATTTCAATTTGATTTCATTCTCATGTCTTTATTTTTATTTCATTGATAGTGATTTCTTGTATAAATCATTCACTTTAAAGACCCATAGGAAGTAGTATCCCTGACTTCCATCCAATCTCCTGATCATATAAATAGTGACCTTCTAGGCCTTGAGATTCTCAATCTTAAGTTCCCTGCCTAGCAAGGTGCTTGGGGTCGTGTTCAACGATCTCCGGACTTTGATTAGTCCTAGCACGCCCGCGCACACACATATCACATGAGTAGATTTTTAGAGGAACACAATGGTCAAATTGTAATTATCCATATGAGTGGAGGGTATTTATGTCCTAAAAAAATATTTTCGTAATATTTTTTGAATCGGGTTCGTAGCCGTAATACTTTGTAAACTTAGGATTTTTCATGGAAATTGCCCTTCTTTTTAATATAGATTAAAGAAAATATTTTTAAAGAAAAATGATCCAAAGGATCCTCAAAATAGTTTTTATAGTTACCAATTCCAAATGATAAGATCTTAGTATCTCTTACTGAGAGATCCCTATAGATCAAAATCAAAATCAACTAATAATGAGATATTGACTAGTATACCCTTTCATTCTTCTTATTCTTCCTTTTTTTTTTTCCTCATATTTTCAATTAGCATTTAGTTATTGTATTATTTTTGTATTTAATGTCCTTAATTTTAGAAAGCTATCATAATCTAAAAGGATTAAAATTTAACATTATTTTTAAATTAGAAATTCTTTTATCAGAAAAAGTATTTCCATCAAAGATACATGACCCTGCTAACAATGAAGGCATATACCCCAAATTTCCCACTTCAAACCAAACAACCAATACAAAAAAAAAATAAAAAAAATTCAGATACACATGACCCTGCGTTAACAAAAAACACATGCCAAGATTCTCACTTCAAACCAAACTACTAATATATATATATATATATATATATATATATATATATATGAGTCAGATTCCCCTTACATCTTGTTTTACATCTATATTTACACATTATTTTCAAAACACCTACGTAGGTCGAATATTTTGAGAAACCGACCATTGGATCATATATATTTCTCATGTATGTCATTTATGCTAAAAATCATAATGATTCAATGACCAGATTTTAAGAAATTTGACTATAAAAACTGTGATGTTTCTAATTAAAATAATTTTTCAGTAACATTTTCAGAAATCATCTGTTGGATCACCATGATTTTTGGCATAAATGACATACACGAGAAATGAATCTTATCCAACGGTTGGTTTCTCAAAACATTCAACCCACATTGATATTTATATTTATATAAAAGGGAATATTGGCCAAAGGTCCTCATTTATAAGATTTTCATGCCAAAAGTCCTTGTGGCATGAATTGGACAAAAACATCCCTATTTCCCCATACAACCTTCAACCCCTCCTCCAATCCCAATTCGGATTTCACTACGTCAGACTCCGAATTTTACTACGCCGAAACTGGACTTCACTACGCTGGAAACGTATATCATTATGTTGGAAAATGTATTTTACTACTCTGAAAATGCATTTCACTATGCTGGGAAGAATTTTTTTTTTTTTTTTTTTTTTTTTTTAAAAAAAGCCCCAACAGAGGAGAAAGAAACAGAGAGGAAAAGAGAGGGAGAGAGATAGAGAGAGGATGGACATAGAGAGGGAAAGAGAGAGGAACAAATCAGTTTATGTGTAGAAATCTTTAGGATTAATGGTTGATTGCAAACTTATAGGAGATTTTTAGCAAACAAATCGGGTAACCTATTACTCGATCTTCTATATAGGTGTTTTTCCTAGTTTGTTAGTTGTTATGTTTACGGAGATTTGATTTATATTTGGTAGGTTGTTATTCCCAAATTAATAGATGAATTTCTCATCTATATAAGGGGTTGTACACTATGTTTTTCAGCAGTGGAATAAAAAACTATTCTCTCCCTTACAATTTCCACATGGTATCAAAGCCAGGATCTCTGAACCTAAATAAAAATTTTCCCATATGACCAAATACAGGATGGCCATAGAGAGACATAGTCTCTCCTTCTTACCCTCCGATGTCACCTCCAATCAAGAAGCCATGGTCTCTGGCAACAGTGGAGGTTCGGATGGCAGCCATATTCCCAATTTCTTAATAAAGTGGCTTTGCCAGTCCATGTTAAGTCAGTGACTCGTCTGAACTGGTCCCTTGACTCGGTGTCGTATTGTATGCCTCCACTGCCTCGGATGCTTACAATATGGATGAACAATAAATATAATACAATTTAGCTTTGTGTTAGGTTGGAATGTTGAATCATTCGAGTCGAGGTACGTACCAACTCTTGATGACCCATCTAAGGTTTTGCCTCACATTGATCGGTGATTGGCTTTCAATCTTTTTTACTTAGGGAATTTGGCTAAATGTCCTCATTTAGAAGATTTTCATGCCAAAAGTCCTCTCAACATATTTTTATTCCCGAAAGTCCTTTTGGCATGAATTGGACAAAAATACCCCTCATTCCTAACAACCTTCAACGCCACCTACACCCCAACCCCCAGGTTCACTACATCATACCCCGACGTTCACAATGCTGAAACCTTGAGTTCCTATGCCGGACACCGAAGTTCACTACGCCGAAAATTCCAAGTTCCTACGTCGGAATCCCGAGTTCCTATGCCGGAATCGTAGTTCACTACATCGAAATTTAAAAAAAAAAAATACAAAAAACAAAAATCTCTTTCTTTTTCCTCCATTTTCTCACCAACCAAACAAAAAATTAATTTTCACTACGCTTGTAAAAATAAAAATACTTTTTCCGACATTTTTTTTAGCAACCAAACTGAAAAATGCATTCTGCCATCTCTTTGATTCCAATTATAGTAGCGTCAGAAACCAAAAGAGCTGTGTAGCCACCATCCTCTTGTATTCCCAACTCTCTTTCTATCATTAATTGCACCAATTCCTTCACAATCTCCTTATACCCAGCAATTACCACCACATGTATATAAGAATATTAATTAGAAGGTAATAAGTAGATAAGATGAAAAAAATAGACAACGAAACGTTAAACGATCGTTTCAAATATAAACCTGAATTTGTAGTTCATATACGTTAAATTTTCAGTTTCAAAACCCTCGGCCTACAATGACACATTCAAGAGCTTTTAATATATAGAAAATTTGAATTAAACTGAACAATAAAGCTTGAGAAACATAAGCTGGAGCAGCGAACCGCCGAAACGTGATCGGAGCTAGAGCATAAATTACCGAAGGAATTAATTAGTTGATCTGAATTCTCCAATGTGGCCAGCGAAAATGATTTCTCCATCGAATTCATGAGGAAACCTTGATTTCTAAGAAAAATATTTGACAACAAATAGCGATGATGGAGAGGAAATCGAAGAATTTTCTAAAGCCACCGCCGACAGTTCATCACATCTGTTAGTAGTTCCACCGTCGTCGGAGGCATTGCGAAATTCGTCGGAGATGAAGAAGATAAAAAAAAAAAAAGAGGACAGAAGGAAGAGGAAAGGGTCGGGGGCAATTTTGTCCATAAAATAAATTGATTTTCAAAAAAGGGACTAGAGCCGTGAAATTTTTTTTAGTTAGGACTTTAGGAAGAAACAAAGGTATAGGTGGACTTTAGCCAATAGATAATTTTGAAATAGGACTTTTGGCCAAATATCCGTTTTTACTTTTGGTGTATATATATATATATATATATATATATCACGTGGGCAGAGACCCCCTCACCATTCATCTTCTCTCTCTCCTCTCCTCTCCAACTGCGACGAGCCTCACCATTCTTCTTCTCTCTCTCCTCCTCTTTCATCTCACGACGGCAGAAGCTCGTCGCCGGCAGAAGTTGCGCATCTCTCCTCTCCATTCTTTGTATAGATTTTGCCTAAAGGTTGAGCCTGCAATTGAAGTTTAGAGAGCAGCTGGGTTGCACTTTTTAACTTGTTCACAATGACAAAAACGAAGCAGAGGATTTCTGATTGCTTTTATATCAGTCATATATGTAAATTACGAGCACCTTTTTGTGTAAGAACAGAGAGACTCATCGAAGCTAGTTGATTTGAAAATAAAGAGTCGTTGGCTTTATTTATTTTTTGCTACAGTCATGTCCATCTATGCTACATTTGATAATGCTTTATTTTTTGCTACAGTCCTGTCCATCTATGCGGCATTTGATAATGCGGGAAAGGAAAGTGTTGTCAATCAAAGAAAATACAGGAAAATGAACTTGTCTTTTCTCTGGAAGTGTTTGGTTTTACAAGAAAATTATAGAAAAGTAGAAATCTAAACTTTTTTGGGAAAGTATATTCCTTGTCAATCAAACAGAGCCTTGGTATCAAGAACAAACAGAAAGTATATAGATAATAGACTTTAGGTTCAAAACACAAGCAGGTCTATAAGAAATACAGTGATAATAATCTACCAAATCCCACTCTCTTGGACAAAAACAAAATTCATCTCTCGGAGAGAATTTTGCTCATTAGCTCATTATAATTTATAACACACACGAACTTCTTCTATGATCTAAATTTACCCACAATTTCCTGCATTTCAATTCTTGTTTCCACCCCACCATTGAGCCCTTCTAATAGCTTTCGCTCTCTTCAACTTTTCAATGTTCTTCAATCTCGTATACATTTTTCGAATCCGATTAAGCTTCTGAGACTGCTGAGCAATTACTCCGGCAGTTGAGGGATTCTCGCTCAAGACTATATCGTACCCATCTCGGAATGAGTCCATTCCTTCATAAAGGAGTTGCCAGAACATGCCTCCGACGGCGGCACCGCCGTTGCTGGCGGAGGAATAAATGGCGGAGTAGACTGTGTTGAATACTTGTTCTCTCTGGTACGTGCTGAAACCTGGGTCTTTTGAGGATTTTCCAAATTCGGCGAAGAGAAGTGGCTTTTGAAGGATGTTTTGTGCGTCTTCGATGTGATTTTTGACCCAGATGTTTTGTGCAGCTTCCGCTGGCGACGAGCTTCCGCCGTCGTGAGATGAAGGGAGAGGAGAGAGAGAAAAAGAATGGTGAGGCTCGTCGCAGCTGGAGAGGGGAGGAGATGAGAGAGAGAAGAAGAATGGTGAGGGGATGTCTGCCCACCCACGTGATATGGCAGCCTTTTTGGTTTTATTTTATTTTATTTTATTTTATTTTATCTTGGACAGCCCGCTCATCCACGGCCTGACACGCGTGTCGACCGTAATTTGTATTTGCAGCCGGCCTGACCA
>JAESVK010001328.1:4973-28193 GCA_017140935.1 Hamamelis virginiana | reverse complement strand
ATATATATATAGTTTCGATCTAGCAAGTACATGCTCACTTGAAGCTCATAGGAAATTGTGAAATGTATATTTTGAAAAATCAACTGTTGGATTAGATAAAACCGACCGTTGGATCAGATAAAACCGACCGTTGGATCACTGTGATTTTTGGCATGTTTGACATACATATGTATAGTATCTAATCAAACAGTTAGTTTTTCAAAAAATACATCTCACAATCACCTATGAGCAAAAGTCAAAATGTGCTGATAGGATCGTATATATATTAGCCGCCAATTTTCATCCATTACAATATGCATGAATGATAAATATAATATAATTATATTAATTATCATATTAATCATTATGTTAACATAACACATTTAGTTCTCCATGGTGTTGAGTGTCAACTTCCTATCTGAGAGCTCAAAGTAGGGCTACAAATGAGCCGAGCCGTTCACGAGTGGCTCGCAAACAAGTTCGATAAGGGTTCAATTTGAGTTCATTTATTTAGTAAACAAGCCAAGCTCAAGTACACCTTGGCTCGGCTCGTTTGTGTTCATGAACAAGCTTGTTAGTAGACTCATGAACAAACTCATTAAAAACTTGTGTTTAGACTGATAAAAAAATTATAATTTAGGCTTGAATAAGCTCAACATATATATTCATGACTTTATTTTTTTTGGCTTGAATTTTTTATTTCCAATATAAACCAAGTATATAGAAGTCATTCTTTAAGCTTTCTACATTAATTTTTAACTTTTCCTCATTGTAATTTGAGGTTGCAAATTAATTAAGCCGTTCGTGAATAGCTCACGAACAAGCTCAATAATAAATAAGTCAAGCTCAATCCTACCAAAGCTCGGCTCATTGAACTTAGGCTCAAGCTCGACTCGAACTTAAATAATCAAGCTTTAACTTTGACCAAGCCAAACTTGAGCAATCCAAAGTTCGGCT
The DNA here is from genome assembly GCA_017140935.1 of Hamamelis virginiana. Taxonomy (NCBI): domain Eukaryota; kingdom Viridiplantae; phylum Streptophyta; class Magnoliopsida; order Saxifragales; family Hamamelidaceae; genus Hamamelis; species Hamamelis virginiana. Next base: position 27,257 of record JAESVK010001328.1, on the reverse strand, counting down.
TGGCTCGATTCGTTTGCAGCCCTAACTCAAAGTATAATTTTTAAAATATGAACCGACTAAATTGAGGTGAGAATGACACATTCATTTAATTCATATACAAGAAAGAAATCAAAATTTTGGTATGTATAGCTTTTTTCCTTTAAATAATCAAAACAATTTGATGCATAAGTCTAGTCTAACTTCCAAAAAAAAACAAAAAACAAAGAGCCCAATATGAAAGAGATAACCGATGATCTGGTCTTTTTTTTTTTTTTTAATACAGTGATCTGGTCATCTAAAGTATATATACATTAGAGCATCTTAAAATTGCATTCATGTCATTTGAGGGGCCAAAGTTAAAATTTGGGACCCTAAGAGCCTATCTGTGTTAGTTTTTTATAAAATTACTTTTGAGGAACTATTAATTTCTTTACATCTCTTTTTAAAATTATATTAAAATCATGTCTTCACATATCAAAATTTTTATAGTAAAAGTGATTGTGGTAAAAGTTAGGGCTCTTTAACTTTTGCCACAATCACTTCTAGTATAAATTTTTTTTTCCATCCATCTTATCACCTCTTAAGTTGTCTAAAAGTTATTACCACCCTACTTCTTAGATCAAATAGAAATTTAAGCTCCTAAAGTGATTTTGAGAAAAATTAATACAAATGGACCCTAAATGGCATCAATGTCAAGTTTTGGCATCTATGTGATCCAATGAATTTATATTATATTTTGGCATTTTTGAGAATATATGACATGAAAAATGACAAGTAATATTTGAGATACCAAATTTGATATCAATGAATGTGATTGCCAAAATTTGTCATCCCAAATGACATTCTACTCAAGCAAATAATTTGGATCAGAATAATGCCAAAATTTTGAAAATTTGTGCAATCGTACATCACCCAATTGAATATGTTCCGACAATAGTTAGTGGGACTGCTACTAACTTATTGCTTAATAAAGAAAGGAAAAGGAAATGTGGGTCTCACCAAGAAAAAGCATATCTAGAAGACTAGAACGAGCTTATGCAAATAGGACCCAGTAAGCCCAAAAATAAAAGCCAAGTCAACCCATAGATACCACCTTCACTGGTGCAACTTCAAAAGACTTCAATTGCCGGAGACTCGTCCTGAGCTTTGAAGAGTTTAACTTTTCTCCTTCTCTTTCTTGTTATTCTTCTTCTTCGATCTTAGTAAATAGTAATAACTCTTTATATATATATATATATATATATCCATTCTGTGATTCTTCTTCTTCTTCTTCATTCATCTCTCCTCCGAGCTTTCTCTAAGAAAAACTCGCGCATATGGCCGCCGCAGCAGGAGGAGGAGGAGGAGCCAACTCTTCTGCCTCTCTGCAATACACGCCCACTTGGGCTTTGGCAACTGTTTGCTTCATCTTTATCTTCTTGTCACTTCTTATTGAACACTCCATCCATATCGTATCCCATGTAAGTATTTACAAAACCAATATATCAATACATACACTAAAACTAAACCACATGAATTATAATCAAACAGAAGAGGGTTTTATTTATTTATTTATTTTTAATGACTTAGATCATGTTGGGTTTGGGTTTGTTCTGGTTCAGTGGCTCAAAAGACGCAGGAAGACTGCCTTGTTTGAGGCGGTAGAGAAGCTAAAATCAGGTGAGTTTGAAACTCTCTTATAGTCTAGGAATTTTTATTTATTTTTTATTTTTTAATAACTTTTGAGGGTGTGTATTGAAAAAGAATGACTTACACCTTCTATTTTTCATATTTAGAAATTCTACAGTACCAAAATTGGAATATATATATATATATATATATATTATTGTGTTTCAAGGGAGATGGCCACTGTCAAAAAATTTCTCAAATATGGAAGGCATTGATATTGTTGTCAAATTTAAGGGTTATGGATGATAGCAATTGGAGTATTTTTTTTAACCATCGCTTTTCCAAATTTAACAATCACAATTCCAAATGAGATTCCATAGAAGATGCTCTATTTAATGGCCATTTTAATAGACTTTAACTGTGGTTTATGGGTTTGGTGCAGTTTTGATACTATTGGGGTTCATGTCTCTAATATTAGCAGTAACTCAAAAATCTGTTGCCAAAATCTGCATATCCAACAAAGTTGCCTACACTATGCTTCCTTGCCGTAAATCTGCACCCACGGAGAGAATATTGGCCGCTACTGACACCATTGCTTCTTCTGATTACTGTGAATCTAAGGTTTGTATTTACTTAATTTCTCAACCTTCATTTTAGAGAACGAGAGAGAGAGAGAGATAGAGATTTAATTAATTTGATGGTTAATTTATGTGAAGCAAATATTACTATGATTAATTTGCAGGGCAAGACCTCTCTCATATCACAACAAGGGATGAATCAGCTCAGTATCTTCATTTTTGTGTTAGCAGTTATGCAGATTGTGTACAGTGTTGTCACAATGGCTTTAGGAAGGGCCAAGGTACGAATCTCTCCACATCCTCATTCAGTCATATAAGTATATTTCACTCTTCGATCTATTGATTGCTCTTAACTGGTTGGTCTGACCATGTCATCTTGCACCTCTTATATTTTTGTTTATTCAAAAATAACATGTAGTTGATTTTCTAAGCTCAAGGAATCTTAGACTATTCCTTCTTCCCTTTGTTTTCTGTTTTTTTTTAATTTTTGAATTTTTTTTTATTGTAAAAGAATATTAATCATAATAATTTTATATACAACATGCTAACAAAGAATCTTGAAAGTTTAAATAGAGATCCCGATTCAAATCCCACCCTTACTACCAATTGGACTAATCATTTTCTTTAGATATAAGATATTGTTTCTAAGTTGATTTGGAATACTGTAGAAAATTTATATAATATTTATGCATAACTTACAGTACACTCGCGAGAAAATTTCTAAGTTTGATATAGAAGGATGATATCCGTGGGCGCATACACTCCACCCCTTTATATCCGCGCTCCACAATCACATATATTAGGGCAATATTCATATTTTGCCCTTATACCAACAAACCTTTATTTTAATATATTTTGGAATTTTGCATCCCCGTAGAGTCAGTTGCAGAACATATTTTGAGAAATCGACCATTGGATAAAATATTCATCTTATGAATGTCATGCCTGTCAAAAATAACGGTGATCCAATGGTCAGTCATGACATTCGAAATGTCACAATTTTGCATTCTGTTTTTTCAAAAACCGACCATTGGATTATCGTGATTTTTGGCAGGCACGACACTCATAAGATGGATATTTTATCCAACGTTTGATTTTTTAAAATATGTTCTGCAATTGACCCTACAGAAGTCCAGAATGCCAAAATATAGTAATGCACTAATGCTTAATTATAGTGTGGATCCTCTGTTTGACTTTTTGGTGCTTGAGTTTGTTTGATTACTTGAGATCATGACACATCATCCAAATACATCAATCATTTTTCACTTTAGATGATGTGTCATGATCTTAGATACCCAAGTAAACTCAAGCACAAAAAAGTCAAGAAGAGGAACTAGACTTATTTGAGTTGAGACATTTTTGTTTTTGTTTTTGACACTTTCTTCTCGTGTGCTTACACAGATGAAGCGTTGGAAAGCTTGGGAGAAAGAAACTCAAACGGTGGAATACCAGGCTGCCAACGGTATAATTCTATATATTACTTCATATTTCTGATACGATTTAGCTTATTATTAGAATATGTAAATCTTATAAGAGTAATGATCCTGTCAGCATTTGCTAACTTTAACAAAATCAGTTTACGGTAACACTTAGGTCCATTTAAAATGACTTTATCTAAAATCACTTTTGAAATTTAAAACTCAATTTGATGTAAAGAGATCGAAGGGTGATCGAAAATTACTTTTAGACGACAATTATTTTTACTACGATCACTTTTAGTATGAAAATTTTGATATATTCGGAGTTAGTTTTGATGGATGTAAATTTAAAAAATTATATGAAGAAATAGTTTTCTAAAAGGTTATTTTAGTCTTTTAAATAAAGTTAATACAAATGAGCCCTTAATACACAACTGCACTATATATTAATCATATTTCAAAATTATTTATATATAATCTGTTTTGGGTGACCTAGAAATTATGGATGTCGGTTTAAAAACCGATATTGAAACATGGGTCTTGGTTTCAATTTCATATTAATGGAAGGAGGAAAATTGTCAATCTCTCTGTCTGTAGACATGGACGTGGAATAGACCTTGACATGTTGCCAAACAGGTCTTCTGTCCATTCATTGTTCAAAGCCTATTTATAATTTTATATATCATCGATCTTCATGTTTCAAGTAACTACTCTAAAAGTTTTATAATTGCAGTCTAGTGCTTCTTTTCACCCCAAGTTATCCAAATTATATATATATATATATATATATATATATAGGGACAGGTTCCCCTTACACCCTATTTTGACACCTATGTTTACACCTCGTTTTGAAATACCATTGTAGATCTAATATTTTGAGAAACCGACCGTTAGATTAGATACTTATCTAATGTTTGTCATGTATGAAAAAAATCGGAATGATCCAACGGTTAGTTTTTGAAAAATATCATTTTGAAGAACTATTATTTTTTTTATTAATTAAAAACATAACAATTTTTCATAGTGACATTTCTTAAAATCTAACCGTTGGATCACTATGATTTTTGGTATTTATGATATGCATAAGAAATTTATTGAATCAAACGGTCGGTTCGTCAAAGTATCTATCATAGATAGTGTTTTGAAAACGAGGTGTCAATATAGGTGTCAAAATAGGGTGTAAGGGGAACTTGACCCATATATATATATATATATATTAATGGAATCAAATATATAATCTATTACTATAATAAATGCCAAACCCTCCGTCAATGGGCTGAGTTGGCAAGCTCTCCATTTTTTCATTTTTTTTCTTTTATTTCTTCCATTATTAATTTAAACTCTCAGTCTTCATTAAGCGTTCGGATCTTCTGCTAGCATTTACGAGCAAAGCAAGGAGATGATGACACGATAGATAGCAAATTGGGCAATCCAATGGCCAAGAAATCACTTAATCCCAAAACAGTAGCCCATGTGAGCGTTTTGCCTAACTGGGAGTGTTAACGGCATCCAACTCTCTTCTCCTACTCTCTTCTCCTCATCCACAATCTGCTACTCTCTTTCTCTCTCTACCTCATTCTGCCCAATTCTTGGATTTATATCAGATGGTGACACTGTCACATAATGAATGCCTGATTCAATGGCTGGAATTGAAAGTGGATGCAAAACGAGATGAATCCTCTCCTCGTTTTAATAGGTCATGGGGTTACTATGTTCCTGTCACAATAAAAGCCATGGAACATTTCAAAATTATAATTTCTTTTCCTTTCCTTTATTTTCTCGGCAATCAAACGTGGCCAGCAGAAAAGAAAACTATGAAATAATTTAACCCAATATGCTTAAAAACTATTTGAGTTTGGTGAGAGATACTAGAAGAGCTTCCTCTGGTGAGCCCATTGTAATAAACTCTAAACCCCTGTTTCTGGTCTTATTATGTATTGAAAGCTTAACAAAACAATAAAATGCAACAAACACAATTCACTAAATCAAACAAAAACCAAAACCCAACAATCTGATCTGAAATCATAAAAAGCGACTCAAATAAAGAGAAGTAGAAGATGAAGAGGTTTGTGGGTCTTGTGCTTTTGATGGGAAGAATGCATGGGAGATAAGCAAGGAGGGAATGAAGAGGTAGAGAGAGAAAGAGAGTAGCAGATTGTGGATGAGGACAGAGAAGGAGAAGAGAGTTGGATGCCGTTAACACTCCCAGTTAGGCAAAATGCTCACATGGGCTGCCGTTTGGGATTAAGTGATTTCCCGGCCATTGGATTGCCGAATTTGCTATCGTGTCATAATCTCCTTGCTTTGCTAGAAAATGCTAGCAGAGGGGAATGCTAGCTAGCAGAGGATCCGAACGCCTTCATTAAAAGCTCTCGATGCTCTTAATTAAACAAGCGACCCAAGTTTTCTCTTTATCCAATTACTCTCTTTTCTTATACTCATTTCAAAATTAAATTTCAAATATCTATTTAAAAAATAGTAAAGCTCTCTTTCACATATTTATGCATTACTAGTATTTATAAAGGTTGAGTTGTTTAAGTATTTTTCACAATGGGAAGCTGATTTTATGTTAATATCCAATTTAGACCCTAATCGATTTAGATATACAAGACAAACAACATTTGGGCGTCGGCATATGACTTCTTGGACAAGTACATCACTTCATCTTTGGATTGTGAGTTCATGACTAGCTAGCTATTTATTTTATTTCTTCAATTTGTACTATTTTTGTTTTTTAAAATTTAAAAAACAAAAACACTTTTGATATATTTGTAGTTCTCGTTGTAATAATGCATATATGTGTTTTGGGTGTAAATTCAAAATTGTGCAGAAATGTTTCTTTCGGCAATTCTTCCATTCGGTAGCAAAAGTTGACTATCTCACTCTACGCCATGGTTTCATCTCGGTATCATATCATATTCCAGATTTTTAATTTTAGTTTTGCAATTCAATTTCAATTTTCGATAATTAATTATATAGGGTATTTTTGGCAAATTTTGCAGGCTCATTTATCAACTAACCACTCCTTCAATTTCCGAAAATATATCCAGCGATCATTAGAGGATGATTTCAAAGTTGTAGTCGGCATCAGGTTCTCAATTTAACCTCCTTACGATACAATTCTTTTCTTGCATCTCATAAAAAAAGAGATACGAACCATTGAACTAAAGTTCATATTCTCCTTCCGATGCAATTCATCGTGTTAATTACCATATTATATATATTATATATAGTTTAGTAGTGAATTGTGATCACCTTACTAATGTATAGGCCCATCAAGCTAGTCCAGTAAAGCCTGTGGAAATTACCAAAGAGATCCATCCTCAAATTCAGCCCAAAAAGAGGGTATAGGATTCTCTACCCTACACCCAGCAATTCCCTATAGTTTACACAGAAAATTTTAATTTGTAAAAATTGACTGAGTTCAATTAGGAAAGATCAATTTTCGTAGTTGGATTTTTTTCTCTAAACAGTAGGGCACTACAAGAGTGTAAACTGGGATCCTAACCCTAGAAGTGAAGAGAGAACTTCTTTCTTCCTTCGTGACCATTAAACCCAACTTTTGATGCCCAAAGTAGAATTTTGGCTGCTTTTTTTTTTTTTTGCCAAGCAACGAAATGTCCGAACTGTCAGAGCTCAACTAATCTCCGCTCTCCACGTACACGAGGCCTCCGCTCCCTGGGATCGAATAACATCCGAACTAATAACCATGGCTGATAGGCTGGCCAAGAGAGTTTGGCTAGTTTCGAATTCGTGATATCTGGGTTTACAGCTCACCCCTTTGCCGTCAGGCTACTTCGCATTGAAATTGATAGTTAAAAATACTAAAATAGTTCAGGTGACATGCCTCATAAAACAAAGGTCTTAAAATCGAATCTTCACTATGATGGATGGAGGACGAAGTTTATGGGTGATTAACTCGTCCAACAGTGGAGATATATTTATGGTTATTAAACTTATAGTTAATTATTTTTTGTTCTGTGTCACAGCCCCTTCATGTGGCTTTTAGTTGTCATCCTCCTACTCGTGGACGTGCATGGTGAGCATGCATATATGGTTTAAATTAAACTCAATTTACATTTTTTTTTTTATTTGTTACGAATAATTACTGAATTGGAATTATTAAATTGAAACAGGTTGGCGTGTATATCTGTGGGTATCATTTCTCCCACTTATTGTAAGTGTTGAAAATTAAGCAACCTTTAGCCTCTGTTTGGATCATCCTAGAAAACTTTGAAGAAAATGTGAGAAAAAAGCTTTAAAATGATTTAGCAATTCAAATTTATTACCAACTATTTTATTCAACCTCCATTTTCTTCCTTCCCAACGTATCTGATCATCTTGGAACAATTATTTTGAGAAATAGGTCATTGGATTAGCTGTTCCACTCATACATATATATCATGCATGCAAAATATAACATTGATCTAACCTTCAGATTTTCAGAGTATTGATAAAAATTTAAAAAAAAAAAAAAAAAAAAAAATATCACAGTCTATTTCTTTTTTATAAAACAAAATTTGTAAAAAATAATGAAAAATTGTGAAAAACTATCACAGTCTCATCTAACGGTCAGTTTTTCAAAATACATGCTCCAAGTTATTCAAATACATTAGGAATAAAGAAAACAGAGGCTTAAAGGGGAGGTTGAATGGACTTTTCCATTTATTATTAAGTAACTTTCAACAATTTCTTCTTTTTTTTTTTCCTCCTTATTTCCGAGATCCAAATGGAACTGTGGCTAATTTAGTCCATCATGCTGAATTTTGTTGCATGCATATATGCAGATAGTGCTAGTTCTTGGAACCAAACTGGAAGTAATTGTGGCGAGAATGGCACTTCAAATCCAAGAGCAGAACAATGTGATCAAAGGAGCACCTCTGGTGCAACCAAATGACAATCTCTTTTGGTTTAGTCACCCCCAATTTGTCTTGAACCTTCTTCATTTCACCCTGTTTATGGTAACTCTCATTAATTTCAAATCCATATACATATACTTTCTTTATTTTATTTTATTTTCCGTTAGAATACATCAGTAGGTTAGTAGTTAATTGTTAGTGAGGAGAAAGAGCAACAAATGGCCGGGTCAATTCTCATCTATGGGAAATATGACCCAAAACCTCAACCCTTAAAGAATCAGACATGAACTACTGAGCCAAATCTCATGTTCAACTATACTGTTTTTATCACTTCCATCAAATTAACCGGTGGTTTTTATTCTTCAGAATGCATTTGAGCTCGCGTTCTTTGTTTGGGTCACGGTACAACTTTTTCTCTTCTTTTCTTTTCTTTTCTTTTCTTTTCTCTTTCCATAACAAAAGTTGATATTTTCTGGTCTCATTTCTCAATGTTTTTGCAGTTACAATTTGGTATAAGGTCTTGTTACCATGAGAGTATGAAGATCATAATTATCAGGGTGGTATTAGCGTAAGCCCATTGCTCCTTCTGTTCCTAACTTCTTTCTAGCTTTTTTAATTTCTGTCTTGTCTGCAATTCAATTCAAGGTTCAAATTTCCAAAGAGAAAAGAAATTTGAAGATCTTTGATATGACACCATGAAAATATTTAAATATGATTTATTTATCCCTAAAATGTGATCTAAATGGTAATTCATTTAGCAGTATTGTTAATTTTTTTCAACATGCTTGTACATTTTTCTTACTGAAAACTAATTATTTTAGATTATATTTCTAGGGTGACGGTTCAAGTCCTTTGCAGTTACATTACTCTTCCTCTTTATGCTCTTGTCACCCAGGTATGCACATCTCTCCCACTCTCTCTCTCTCATGTGAGGACGTGCGTGGATTTTTAGCTAATGCAAAATGGGTATTTTGAAAAATCAACCATCGGATTAATTACTTTTATTAAGCATGTCATATTTGTCAAAAATCACAGTGATTCGACAGTCAATTTTTAAAATATAGACTGAAAAAGTGTAACAGTATCTAATGGTGAAAACTGTCATTTTTATGGTTTGTATTTTAAAAATTGGCCGATAGATCACTGAAATTGTTGGACAGAATATCTAATTCAACGGTAGATTTTTCAAATTACCCTTCTCACATGGACTAAAAGCTCATTGGACGAACTCATAAGAATATATATATATAGGTCACGTTACCCTTACACCTCATTCTCAAAATACCATTATAGGTTAAATATTTTGAGAAACTAGCCGTTAGATTAGATACTTATCTTATGTTTGTCATGTATGAAAAAAATCATAGTGATCCAACAGTTAGTTTTTTAAAAAATATAATTGAGAAGAACTATTATATTTTTTATTAATAAAAAACATCACAGATTTTATAGTGATCTTTTTTAAAATCTAACCGTTGGATCACTATTATTTTTGGCATACATGACATGTATAGAAAAAGTATCGAATCTAACAGTCGGTTTATCAAAATATTTATCATAAGTAATGTTTTGAAAAAGATGTGTAAGCATAGGTGTCAAAATAGTTTTGTCGTTAGATTGTTTTGTGAAAATAGTTCTGACCGAATATAAGATATATCAGGCTTGTGTTACAGCCGTTAGATCGTTTTAAGGGCTCGGATTAAAGCTGGGTTATTACACAGATCGGGCAATCATCTCTCTCTACTAAGACACGATCTCTTTCTCTTCTTCCTTCTCTCTCTCCTCTCCTCTCCCAAAAAAAAATGATTCCTTTCTCTCCTCTCACAAGCCCTAGGCGCTTATCGCCACTGCTAGATCGTCATCAGCGACACAGATACAAATAGCTAGTGCCCTTAATCATATCAGCTAGCAATAATCTCCTCCCAATGTATTAGGTCTTATCTCTCTCTCTCTCTCTTTCTGCACGTACCCATATTTCTCTCTCTTCTTATTTCACCTATCAGAACCTTCCATAGTTCCATGGAAGCTGGATAAAAGAAACAACAAATAGCACAAAAAGAGAGGCTGTGTTTGGCCAGAGCCTAGATGTGTTTAGTAGTTTTTGGCAATCTTACAGGAATCAAGCACTTTCATTCGTTTTCTTCTTCTGTCCATCCAATTTCATTACCATCAATCATCACCTTCACAAAATGTCTAGACTGTGGCCCCACAACAAACCTTGGGTTCACCACCCACTGTATTAATCCACTAGTTGCCATCATCACCCTGCAATTAAACCACCTTCCGTCACCAAAAGATATATAATTGTGAGATACTGTTGTCCCAAATTATATAACCTAGAGGGGGAAAAGGGTTTTGACAAATTTTGAGCAAATATTACCAAATAAAAATTATAGTCCAATTAAGTTCAGCATAAGCACAAATATATAAACAATTAATTGGAAATAAGAGAGAGAGAGAGGGAAATCAAACGCAGTGATTTTAACATGGTTCGGACTCCGCCTACGTCCACGCTTTAAGCACAAAGCCCAAGTATTCCTCAATCCACTATGGATTACTCCTTCAAGGTGGAGAAACCTTTACAATAATCTTCTTTCACGGCGGAAGATAAACTCCAACAATCTTCTTTCACGGCCGAAGATTAGCACCAACAATGCTACCAAAGCACTTCACTCAAGCTTGATTTTGACCAACAAAATCCAAGCTTCACAAGGGTTACAACATAACCCTTATCTCACAAGATATACAAGATTTGATTGTGTACAATGAATAAACTCCTTAAGAGTAGATGAAGTACAATTGAAAGCTCACACTAATATCTTTCAAAGATTAGAATTGATTTGGCTAAAGAGAATGATGATTCTTTGACTAGATCACACAAGATTGATATAAACAAGTTGGTATATGTTTGTGTGTGTTCATTAGCTAATTCAATACTCATACAATGAGTATTTATAAGCTCACAAAAGAATATGGTCGTTGAGAGTCAAAACAAAGCTGTTTGGGTTTTTTTAAAACTAGTCGTTATAAGCTGCAGAGCCTTCTTAATCGACTAGACTAACATAAGACTAGAACAGTTAAAACATTTGCAATTTTGAAATATGGGCACGATTAGTTGACTAGGACAAGGTGTTAGTCGACTAGCTTAACTGCTTCTTAAAATATAGCTACTGACTTGCAATTAGTCGACTAGAACAAAGGACTTAGTCTACTATAAGGCAAGTTAGTCGACTAGCTTATATGTTTAGTCGACTAGAATTAGAATTCTCATAATCGTGGCTATTGGATCATAGTTAGTCGACTAGACTAACTGGGTTAATCGACTAGATATGCTCTTAAGCCATTTTTCTAAGTTTCTCAAATCTAAATCAACTTCTAACATGTAAACTAGTTAACTAAGTATTCGAAAACATTTTTGACTTAGATTGAATCCCAAACAAGTCATACTAAGGTCTTAAGTTCAAGGTCTTTTGAGCCAAGAGAGTTTAGCCTATATAGAGAGATTTATACAAATAAATCATAATCACTCTCACATAAGGATAAAAGCAAAATCTTCACGATTGAATTGTCCACACTTATGTTTGGCTTCATTCTTGAACTTCAACAGAGTTGTAGCTCTTTGCCCCATACTCTTTAGTGAATATGCAACAAATTCACATGAGCTTAACTTTAATGATCTTCCAAATAATGCTTGAGCTTCACATTCGTTGATTTTCTTCATTGATAGCTTGGTTCCTATCTTGCAAATTTTCACTAAATAGAAACCATTAGAATCACAAGACAATGTTTGTTATCATCAAAATCATTCAATAAAGTTGGATTGAAGCCATAAGGCTAACAATCTTCCCTTTTTTGTTGATGACAAACATTGTGTATTATATGCAATATAAAACAAATAAATCAACAAGGATTGGCTCCCCCTAACAATATGCACATTAAGATATCAAAGATTACCATATGCATATTTTTGGTAACAAATCCATGATGCAAAGGGCACATAAAAATATCCAAATCATATGCATATTTTACTATCATAAGAAATATCCAATCATATGCATATTTTACCATTACAACAATATTTGTTATCATCAAAATCATTTAACAAATTTGGATAATTCTTTTAACAAATTTGGATTGAAGCCATAAAGCTAACAGATACCTATTTTGAAAAAGTGACCGTTGGATTGGATGGGATACTTCTGCGTGTCATTCATGCCATAAATAATAATGATTCAACAGTCAATTTCTAAGAAATATCACTAGAATAACTCTAACAGTTTTCAGCGGTCACAGATGTTGATTAATTTGAACAAATGCAGATGGGTTCACAGTTTAAGAGTGCACTGTTGGAAGAGCAAACAACCAGTCTTATAAAGGAATGGCACACAGGAGTGAGAGAGAAAAGGAAAAAACAAGAAGACTTTTCACAATCACCTCATCATGACAATTCCTCAACTATTTGGAGCAGCCACAGAATGAGTTCCCCTGATCATGACCTCTCTTCATATCAAAGATCACCAACGTTTGCCAACTTCACTCCTTTTCCTACAGAAACGGAAATAACCCTTGATCATCATCAAGAAATTAATCTTGAAAATGAACCTGCTGCTGCCCCACAAATTGTTGCACCTACTATGGTGCAAATAAAAATGGCAGAAGTGACCAAAACCCATACTTACTAGCTTCACTTGAAAAATTAGAAAAGTTTCGAGGGAAAAGAAAAGAAAAATATTTGAAATTGCTTGTAAATGGTTTTTATTTGTATACAGTTTTGATCATTTTCATTTTTGTTAATTTTTCTTACTCTTTCTAAGATCCAAACAGAGGCTTTAAAAATAAATTACAGAAAAAAAAAAATTACACTTTACCCCCCCCCCCAAACTGTTGATCGTTTTCACGTTATCCCATGTGGTTTCGATTGCATCAATCTGCCCCTAAACTATTAGATTGTAACAAATTATCCCATTTCAATTAGCCATTTATTTCTTTAACTAAAAAATAATGTTAGACTTGTTTTTTTTTTTTAATGTAGTATTTATTGTAAACTGCTAATGTGTCTATGAGCATATTGGTGAAATTTCATGATTTTTCTCAACATATTTTAATTTTTATGAAATTTCATAAAAATTAAAATATGATAATTCATAAAAATTAAAATATATTAAGAAAAATCAAGAAATTTCACTGATATGTCTGTTGACCCATTAGCAATCTTAGATAACTATTACATAAATAATAATAATAATAATAACAAGTCTAACGCCATTTTTCAGTCAAAAAATAAATAGCTAATTGACAGAATAAGGTAATTTGATACAATCTAATAGTCTAGGAGACACATTGATGCAATTGTAACCACCGGGGGCAACGTGAAAACTATCAATAGTTTAGGGGATGAAGTATAATTTTACAAAAAAAAAAAAAAAATTGAAGCTAAGCAGATTTACCATGACATACAAGATTGGCCCGAGGATATGGGAATTTTTGAAGCATTTTCAGCCTACATGATCACTTGTTCAAGTAATAATGGATGCTCATTCCATTGATTTGTATACCTTGTAATTTTGGTTTGTTATCTTAATTTTTATGACATATATTCCTTCTTCTTTTTTTCCCCAAACTCTCAAATTGAAATAAATTAAAAAATTTAAAATAAAAAAAAAATTAAAGATCAATCTGGCAAATTTTAATTTCATTATTGTTTAAATGGATTTTTTTTTCTTATAAATATATTTATAAAAAATAATGCATAAATATAAATTTTTCCCAAACTAATTGGGCATTAGTTATTTAAAAATTAGATAGATAGAACCTAATCTAATTCAGGTTCCAAAATTTTCAAATAAACCCTAATATCGTGTGGAAAAACTTAATCAACATTACCAAGTAAAATTAGGGCTTAGAAGTTAAACCTTAAAATAAGGAGTGACAGAGCTTTTAATATGACTTGAAATTTATTGGACTTATGAGTAGCCCTCTCTAGGGCTGACTCTCAGCATAGGCACAAGAGGCCTAGGGCCCCAAAATTTTTTTAAAAAAAAAATAAGGCCCCCAGGGCAATCCAATTGAAACCCAAATTAGAAAAATAAAAATTATATGGAACTGTTATTGCAACCTCTCCAAATATTAAACAGACCCCATTACTAACTATACCCCAACTTTTAATAACTAAAGCCCCAATAACTTCATAAAATACCCCTTAACTCCATAAATGGAGTTTCTTCTTCACCAATTGCCGGCCACAACCTCATCGATTCTACCGTTAGTTAATTTCTTGTCCAGTATAATCTTCATTTTAGAGAGATTATCCAAAATCATATCTCTCTTCAATTTTGAGAGATTATCCCAATAAAAAACAGAGTAAGAGACCCAACCAAACATAGTGATTATCCAAAATCATCTCTGTAACCAAAAGCATCTCTCTTCAATTTAAAGAGAAGATCCACCATCAGATAATAAAATAGGGTAATATAATTTTTTATACTTTTTATTTTGTATCATATAATTTAAATAAAAGTATTAAGTTGGATTATTTTTTTTGTTATTGTATTTTCCTTTAGTACGTGCATAATATTAGTCATGATATATATCATCAAATTTTGTATGGGTACTAGTATATAAAGGAAAAATAATGGATAGTACATTAAATATTTTTATTCACAATTCTTTGTGTATATATAAGATAGTGCCCTGTTTTGGAAGATCGCTTAAGCCCCCAAATCTTAGGGCCGACCTTGGCCCTCTCCTTTTACTTTAATCCTTCCCACCCTATGAAGGTGGAACTTGAACTCAAGTTCCTAGTACAACCATAAAGAGACTTTACCAGTAGGCTAGTTGACACCTTCCACTTAATTTGAATTTACTCATTTAATAATCGTATCATGTTTTTTGTTTTTTTGGATAAGCATAATCGTATCGTGTTAATATAAATACAACCCAATATCTTTTTCTTTTTTTTTTATAACCAGGTGTCCAGGCCAGCTTACGCGCACCTCGACTAATCCCGAGGCCCTGAAGTTATACAACCCAATATCTACTTAACCCATGTATAACTCTTGCATGTCGACCTGTACACAATTTATACATTATTCATATATGTACATAAATACACATATACACATTTGCAATTTTCATATATATATATATGTATATATCATGCACAAATACATATTTTCTATTTTTTAAATTTGATGTATATAATAGCCTAAGTGCATGATGAATGACTTTCATTTTTCTTTATCAATAAAATCTTTGTAAATAGATTAATAGGTTAATTCACTTCATAATTATTAAACCACTTATATGGTCGTGTTGTGTTGCTTGTTTAATAAATCTTATTGTATTTGTATTTGAAAGATTGACTGATTGACACGATTTGCATAAGGAGTCCCTTTTTTATGACGACGTAGTGACTTGACTTTTTATCTAATGCAGGATGGATATTTTGAAAAGCCGGCCGTTGGATTAAATATTCTTCCTATGTATAACATGCATGCCAAAAATCACAGTACTGTAAAAAATTATAATAGTATCTAATGGTCACAGTTTTTCACATTCTGTTTTTTAAAAACCAATTATCAGATCACCATAATTTTTGGCATGCATGATATACATTAAAAGAATATCTAATCCAACGGTCGGTTTTTCAAAATTCCTGTCTTACATTCACTAAAATAAAAGCAGAATAAAACACACTACCTATCAAGTTCCAAGTCATTTTCAGATTGACCTTGGATTAAGACATAAAAGGGTCTTTTAAGACAGTCATGGATTTAGCAAAACTGTGGCCAATACACTCTCAATTTGATAAACATGTCTGTGGTGACAGTTACATTCATGTAAGCTATCCACCAAACAGAGATTGGGCCCAATTGGCCTAATGTCAGTATCCTGTCGTGGAAGCCCATTAGAAGTCTTCTTAATCTCTATCAAATAATCATCTCCTTAGTGGGCCCATTCTCACGTATACCATATGGGTATGGATATTGCAATCCCAAAAATTTATTTTTACACCCCATAAATCACTATTTCTAAAATGTTTACGGGCAAATTAACCATCAAGAATATCTAAAATTCAAAAAAAAATTGGGATGTAGTGATTAATAGCATTATGGCTGAATTGGGCTTGAGGGTATTTTAGAAAGAAAAAAAAAATAGATTTATTGATTAAATAATGAGATTTAAATAATATGTGGGGGCTAGAGATCATTTAAAGGGGTTTCAATATCCCCACCCATACCATAATGACTAGTTTTTAAAGATTAACAAGCCCATAATTTGATTTTACCAAAGTTACTTGCATCAAAACATTGTGGGAAACCATCATCCTCAATGTGCTCCCTACCATCCAAACAACATACGCATCAAAAAAAAATCATGGAAAAGCGAATTGACGTGTCGATTCGAACAAGTGGCACCATTTGCGATGGCTTGTCCGACCTACGATTAGTCATTCAAAAAAGATGAATTTATATATATATATATATATAGAGAGAGAGAGAGAGAGAGAGAGAGAGAGAGAGAGTAATTTTCTTATGAGGGCTTCCTTATATGAGGACTTGGCTTTTTAGTCAATGTAAGATAATAATTTTAGAAAACCAACCATTGGATTTGATATTCTTCCAATGTATGCCATGCATGCCAAAAATCACAGTGATCTAACGGTCGGTTTTGAAAATACAGACTGTGAAAAATTGTGACCGTTAGATATTATCATAAGTTTTTATAGTCCGTATTTTAAAAACCTACTGTCAGATCACTGTGATTTTTGGCATGCATGTCATACATAGAAAGAATATTCAATCCAACGGTCGTTTTTTCAAACTATCTATCTTACATGAGTTAAAAAGCCAAGTCCTCACATCAGGTTATGTGAAGACGTCCTCATAAGAAAAGGACTCTATATATATATATATATATATATATATATATATATTCATTAATCGAAGCACAGTTAAGTTTGTTGGGGCAAGAAACATGTTAGAAGGTGATACCCTAAACACGAGACATTATATGCAAAACCCTAGCTTGCTCATTTGTGACATTAAAAGGGAAGGCCCACATTTTTTTATGAATCTGGCCCAACACACCAACAAATATGGTTAATTGGTTATGGAATCATAGCATATATGACAAAAGTACAAAACACACAGTTCAAAGTTCGAGACCCACCTCTTAGAAATTATCAAAAACATGTCTGGCCCATTATAATGTAGAAATAGGCAAGGAGTTAGAGCTAAACTATTCAAGCTAGAATTGGAAGAACATAGTAGATAATTTGTATGAGAGAAACTTTTACTTGCCTTAAAAGAGGAACAAATTGGAGGACCTTCCCTATTGTTGATCGATGGCTCCGTGGCACTTGGTGCTCGCCGTTGATCCACTACCGATTCCTAGAATCGAGGGATTCTAGGGTTCCCATTGCCGTAAACTAATTAATTACACCACAAAAACAATCATAAGAATGATTTATAGCCATTGATTTCGAGCATTTTCTTTGCAAGCATGAATCATTTTGGAGGTGATCGTAGTGGATTTTGCATGAAAAAATTAAAGAAAATTCTCCGGAAAAAAAAATTAAAAATTAAAGAAAATTCTTCGGCAAACCAGAATACCATGAAAGATTGATATGTTTTCATAAATTGTCTGGGCTGTGGATTTAGGGTACATCCATTTTTTTGACTTTGTTTGGGGGCAGAAACAAAACACAAATTTTGCTTTTGAATTTAGGTAACCATATGAGGGAGCAAAACAAGCCCTATTGGTATAACCATGATGGAGATGGGCTTCTTATACAGGCCATAACTATCCCAACATCACCCCATTCGGCTCTGGCTTGTTGGTTCCCCAAGTGTCCCCCTTGATTGAACATTACACTTACCAGCCCTAGCTTTCAAAATAAACAGAGACATGCATTAAGGAAAGTATTGCACTAGTCCCCATGAATATTTGATTTCTATATAATTTTATAGAGCTAGGATTATAATCACATTTAAACCAATAGAATTGATTCAAGGGCTACATACTCATAAGTCCCTCACATGAGCATTTTATACCACAAAGTCCAAAAATCTTTTTAACATAATAAATAAACAAAAGAATTTGAAAATATGAAAGACCTCATAGTATAAAATTGGACTTCGTGGTATAGAGTTCCAAACTTGGGGACTGTTGGATAATTTTCCCTTGATTTCAGTACCTCGACTTGGTCCAAACTTCATTTAGGCTCCATTTGGGATTGTTTTTGTGCAGCTCAAAATCAATTTTAGAGGCCCTAGTTACTTTTACTATGAATTTGGATAAGAAAAAGATGATCAAGTCTGCATATGCTTATATAAGATTATGTAAGCATAAAGTCCTTAGATAATTGTGGGATATATATTTCGGAAAATTGATTATTGAATTAGATACTATACTTATTTATGTCATGTCTGCCAAAAATTACAGTGTAACAGTCGGTTTTTCTCGAAAATATCACTAAGAAAAACTATTAGATTTTTCAACAATCAGTTTTTCATAGCTATATTTTGAAATTGTAGCATTAGATCGCTATAATTTTTGGCATGCAAGTCCCCATAAGTGCAATATCTAATCCAATAGTCAGTTTTTCAAAGTATACATCCCACAATTATATATGGGATTCATGCTTATATAACTTATGTAAGCATATGCTGACTAGCTAGATTGGGACTAATACACAAATAATCAAGTCAGCATATGCTTATATTAGCTTATGTAAGCATGAAGTTCATAAATAATTGTGGGATACATATTTTGGAAAATTGATCATTGAATTAGATACTATACTTATGTATGTCATGTCTGTCAAAAATTACAGTGATCTAACAATTGGTTTCTTATAAATATCAATGAGAAAAACTGTGACTGTGCAACCACAGTTTTTTATAGCTATATTTTGAAATTGTGACATTGGATCACCGTGATTTTTGGCATGCTAGACGTCCAAAAGTATAATATCTAATCCAACAGTGAGTTTTTCAAAATATAAATCCACAATTATTTATGGATTTCATGCTTATATATATATAGAAAAATGTTCTAGTGAACATATGCGCACTTTAAGCTAAAGTAAGCAAAGAAAACAAACCCTTGGATTAGAATCTTGAGATGAATCTTTTATTAAGTGAATGGGAATATAAGGGCCTGTGTTATTTACTGGCTTTAGTTAAAGTGTGCATATCCTCACTAGATCACTTCTATATATATATATATTCAAATATTGTAGAGAGGCAATTAATGTCAAATTCAATTGAGTGATGAGTCAAAACCAGGTAAAAAAGTCAGTTATTTTGAGCTGAAAAGGGCGAGTTTTGAGTTGATTCGATGAGTTTTGGAGCAGTGATCGATGTAGATTGGGGCCAATTAAGGAATATATATCTGTTCATTCTTTCAGTCATCATAATTTAGCGATAATTAAGGCTCTAAGAACAAGCTTAGACCCGAACCAAAGTATGTCCAATCTTTAATTATGGTTTTAAGGTTAGCATTATCCATACAAAATCATGATTATGTGAACCCCCCGCCCCCCATCCTTTCTCGGTTGTCTCCGACTGATCAACTTTGTTAAAAGCAACTATTAGCATTATGCATGTTTGTAATCATATGTCCCCCAAAAATGGACCCATCTAGTCAGGATTTTTTCTTCTTTCTTTTTTTTGAAGAGGTGGGGATTGGCCGGATTTTGATTTTGGTGAATTGGTAAACAAGGAAATGATTGAAGTCAATCCCTTTTGAGTTGTGTGTTTTGGGCTTTAACCTTCTATACCTAGCTCAGTGTATTTTTCCTTCCGTTAAATAAGGAAAAATAATGAAAATGAGATCATTTGGAAGGAAAGTAAGTCAAACTAAACAAGCTTCTTCACCATGGATATTTGGAGGTAAGATGGAGCAATTTTTTCTTGTTTTTTGTTTTTTGTTTTAATTTTTTTTCTATGTTTGTGGTGGTGAGGGATGGGTAATTGTTAAGAGCAATGCTACAAGTCCCGTCCTCTTCTCCTGTTTATTTTTCATGTCTGTCTGACAGTCAAATTGCCACATCATGTAGCACAGTGAAAACCTGAACAACATAGCAAAAATTCGAAAACAAAAAAACATAGTGAAAACCCGAAAAATACAGTGAAAAAATATATACAGTGAAAACAAAAACAAACGAAAAACAAAAAAAAAAAAACCACGATGGAAAACCCAAAAAAACACAGTGAAAACACAAAAAACACACAGTTGGAGGAGGATGAAGAAGAAGAAAGAGGAAGAAGAGGAAGACAAAGAAATAGAGGAGAGAGAGAAGCAAAGATAAAGAGACCTCTAGTTTCATCGAAAAACTGCCATAAGCTTGAGTTGTGAGCCTGACGTGGTCGCCATCCCCTCACAAGCTTCTCGTCGGAATCTTGAGTCTCGAGAAGTGCGATTTGCAATTGCGTGGCCAGAGAAGTCATTGGTGTCGAAGGGAGAAATAAGGGCGAGATCACTACCGCTAATCTGCAACTGCTACTACTGCTTCTTCTTCATCTTCCTTATGTGGACGCTAGTCGGTTGCACAACGTGGGTTTAATGGTCATTTCCCAATTTTTTCGTTTGATGATGGTTTCAATGTGGTGCAAGATATCCACATGATGTTGCCAAATGGGACGAGAACCACAGCCATGGGAATATGAACGGGAGAAATAGCATTTTTCAATTATTAATATGAAACTTATCTTTACAACCTTTGATAATTTTCTTAATACAAGAAAACCCATGTTTTAATTAAGATTTTAAGATATTAGTGATGAAGATGTGGATTGGGAATTGTTCGAAATATATGTGTGTATATATATATATATTTATCAAATTTTGTGTTAGGTGGTAGAAGCCTATAGCTACCCTTGATTAAATAGGAGCCCAATGGGTTGGCAATGGGTAGGGTTAGGGTCAAATTCAAGTAGGTTGGGAATCACTAACTAAGGTCCAAACTGCACACTCATGCATATTATAAAGTACCAAATTTAATTTTAAAATAGTACGAAATAGTATAAAAGCATTGAAAATTAATTATAACATAAAGTATTTAAAAAAAAAAAATAGTTAAACATTTAAAAAAAAAATTCATGTTGAAATCGATTCGAAGGGATCCAAAAGTTAAACCAATATATAGTAAAGAAAAGTGTTCTAGTCAGCTATACCTTACTTTAACTAAAATCAGCTAAAAAATCTAAACTATTAGATCTCTTTTCACTTAATGCATGATTCATTGTAAAGATAAATCTAAGGGCTTGGATTTCTTAGCTGATTTTAGTTGAAGTAAGGTATAACTAAGTAAAACATTTCATTTTAGTAAAAAAGAGTAGTTTTACGTAGTTTTCTAGGTGAGCAGATATATTATATCTATTGTCTTTCATACAAATATACAATGTTTAGGGTTAATTCTATGTCATTGTGGCATTACTTGAAAGATAGTCATATTTAAGAAATAAATTTAACAAAAATTTTAGTAATATATAGTAATTAGGGGCCCGAAAGATTACCTTCTATTGTGTAGCACAGCAAACACCAAGTAAACATGAAATTATGAAAGAAAGATGTATGTTTAGCACTGGCCTGTGTAGTCTAATGGTATTTCCCCAATCCCAATTGTTTGAACTAGAGGTGATGAATTCAAATTTTTAAACATTACATGAAAAAATGGGCTAGAAAGATTACCTTCTATTATGAAGTTCAATAATAAAAACGGACTCTCTGATAGAAAATATAATAAAAAAAAAATTTAAAAAGAAAAGAAAAAGAGCAGAATCTTTTTATAGGTTGAAAACTCTATGCCATATATAAACTCTATGCCAGATATAC